>JAIPRL010004328.1:0-39184 GCA_025469235.1 Pemphigus obesinymphae
TAATGGCGAGTGATATGAGGAAGGTGGGAGTATGTGAAGAAGATGCGGGAGATAGAGTTAAGTGGAAGTGTAGGACCAGGGTGGCCGACCCCAAATAGTTGGGAGAGAAGGCGAAGGAGAAGAAGATATGAACTAATATCTCTAAGTTTAATATTATGTGTTTTATTATTGATAATTTTACAGAGATACAATTTAGGCCATTTTACTATATTTGAAGTAAACCATAGTAAACTTTTCGATGATAAAAATGTCGAAAAACAGTCCGGGCCTGATGAAAAGGGACAGCGGGCCGGATGTGGCCCGCAGGCCACCAGTTGCCCATCCCTGATATAGGTAATAAATAATCTTCATTATCCGTGAATGGCTAAAGCCTAAAAGGATGGCGATATCGATGCGACACCTGATAAACTTCATTTCGATCTACATCTACAACTTCCTCGATTATTCATTTAAAAGGTAAAGTGTTAAATTATTTTGAAAGAGGAATACTTAAACTATGCTATCTTGAAAATATGTAACCTAACAATGATGTAAAAAAAAAATGTTGGATTTTTCTACTCATTCGTGTTCTATTATAATCTAAAATGTTTTTTTAAATGTCCCCGGGTTAAGAAACTTTGGATAGGGGGTGTGTGGGACGAAGTCCTCCACGGTTTACTTTTTCTCTAATATGTCCCGGAACGCTGATTTTTTAACTATAAGCTCAGAGTCCGTCCGTATTTTTTTTTCCAATTCAACCACTGGGTATATGTACATAGATAGAAGGTTCTCGCAGTGCACAGTAAACGTTTCATCAAAAATCAGAACGTACGTATATCTGAGCCAGTGTATCAAATATAACAATTGTAATGCAAAATTTGATTTTATTTGTCGAATAATACGAATAATCGTGATAAAGCCATTCCAAATAAATTACCTTTTATATGTACTGGTACTCGTGTGTATATATAGAATACAATTTTCTTTACTAAATATTAAAAGTATATGACTATATAGTCGCCTAACTATAATACTATATATACCTAGTTAAGAATTTTAATTATTTTTTTTTTAAACTTTTAAACTCAAATATTAAATTATTTTTAACATTTGACTAGGTACCTATCTAATACTTTCATAATTTTTATTTTAAAATAATTCAGTTAACACCATTGCGGGGAACGAACGGTCACCATTACGTGTTCGGTTATACATATTTCAATCAAAATATTCATATATAAGTAAAATAACTAATAAAAATTATTATTATAATTATTATTACTTATATATATATGTATTTAATATTTTGTTATGAATAACTAGTTAAATAGTCAACAAGTTAATAATATATATATGAATTAAGGTATTTACCTATATATGACTTATAATACGCATATAGCCAAAAATTAAATTGAAATTTTTGTTACTTTATAAATAGGTAGGTACCTATAATATACCTACCTATAGTAATTTACAAATTATTTATTCGTTTCCGAAATAAATCTATAAAATCAAATATTATTATTTTGAAAAAATTTTCAATAACTCAAATGTCTGCCATTTTTATGGTGCTATACAACTTTTTGGAAAAATTTGAATTTTAAAATTTAATTTAATTACAATACAAGTTAGTATTAGATTTTAGTGGAGCGACGAATCTATCGATATATCAATGACGTTCAAATTTCCCAGAAAAACCACTTTTTGGGTAGAAGGAGTCAAGTATACATATATAGGAGTTTTTGTACGAGTACGAGTAGAACTTTTTTGGTAGAAAATTGTTTTAAGTAGATAATTATTTTAGTAGATACCTATTTTAAAGAGGTTATTTTTCGATTTTTATTGTAGTGTCCTTAAAAGTAACTAAATACTACTTTATTGACGAAAATATTTTATAGATGTAGATATAGGGGAAATAACAAAATAAATAAAATTATCATGGTTAACTATATCTATATTTTTAATTATTACATCGAAGCTCCACTCTAAATGGTTTTATAAATAAATGATTTATCATTACTTTCAAATTCAATACATCCATCACCTGCAGTATCTTATCCGACGAGTTAATTACCTAATAATAATATTACTGATCGGATTTTTTTTTCACGAAGCTTACAAAAATATTGTATTTAACTTTTTGGTTAACTCAACTTATTTACCTTATTTGATTAATTTAACGAGTTAAAATGTTGGCTAGACATAACACTTTTATACACTATACACATATCTACAAGAATATTATATAAATATGCTTATGTAATGTGCTAATATTTTTTACATTTTTAAAATTTTATTTACATAATATAGTGAAATTCATTTTTTCTCGTAAAAAATAACTTCTCCATACAAACTGTATATGTATTTAGTTTTGGCCTAATATTAAAATCAATTAAATAAACGCATGCATTTATCTTTTATTATAATCAAATAATTTGAAAAATATTTAAAAAACGAGCCCATTGATTATATATATAATATATATATAATACCTTTACTATATTATTTGCTAATATGTATATAATATAATAAATTAATCAATGGTGATACTTTCAATTGTAAATAAATTACTAGATAATTAATACTACATTAATTATGTATATAGAAAATATTATAATTATTAATTAAGTAGGTACTAAATGATTATAAGATGTCACGATGTTTGTTTAGAAAAATGGTTATTTATGTAGGTATTTAATTATAATTTGGTGAAAACCTGTGTTTCCATCGTGTATCTGTATATATAGGTAACATTGTATTATATTACAGCAACCATATATCTTGATTAAAACAACGTAAGTACCTATACATGTTTTAAAATACTTCAATTACCTACAAGTATAATACGTGCTATGTACCTACAGCAAATGAGCATAAAAAACTGTTACGTAAACAGTTATATACCTAAAATAAACATTGATTTATATACAAAAAAAAAAAAAAAAATATATATATATATAATAAAATACACATTTTCTCGATCAATTTTCATGTTTAGGAATATACAATGTACATATATATATATATATATATTTAATATTTTATTTGAAGTAATTATATTTTATAAGTAATAGGTCATAAATTTTCCTAAAAATAAATCGGCTTTAAAGTTTTAACCTCGATGTCGTTTTTTTTTTTTTTTTTTTTAATTTATAATTGCAACCGATTTTTAAATTATTTCCGAAAATATTTATTGTTAAGATAAGGGATATGGAATTTAGGCAAAACAAAAAAATGATTTTGTAGTCCCCCACTTAATTTCCCTTTTCTATATCAACGGTATACAAGGTATATATATATATATATATTTAAATCTACAATAATGTTCAACATTAACAAATTGACATTTTCAAAAAATAAATATATACATAAATTTCTTGCGTTGGTGTTTAAAAAAAAAAAAATTGAAAAAAAATTAGCGTTGAAAGATGCATATTATATACATCTATACAGGTATACGAATCATAGCATAAGTAAATAGGCATGTCAGCTATAATTCCATTTTCGCTATCACAATGCATGTTCCCCAGACCACGATTAAAGATCGACGGGTTAAACAACGAGCTATATTACTCCACAATTTACATTGACAAACAAACCGTCTTTCTGAATCAGCTGTAAAATTCTACTACTAGCGCTCGTAGCGATTTAAGATGTTAACCACCACCATAGAACATATTGGTATTCTATATCACATTATTACGATAACATTATCAAATAACAATTATCATAACATTTTGGCGGTAAATAGGTTATTTTAAAAGTCAATTGTTATTTCATGAAAAACAATATTGTTTTGTTAAGTGTTAGTTGATGTTTTTTTTTTATTTTGTGCTGTTTTAAATCGTGCTTATGATATAACTTATTACTTATAATGAATAGAACATACGTATGATAATATTGATATTATTATATCGTCCGTTGGGAACGATAGTAGTAGAATTTTCACAGCTGTTTGTGAAGGAAGGTTTGTGAGTCACTTTATAAGAGCTCGTTGTTCAACCTGTCTATCTTTAATCGTGGTATAGGTATATATATTTCGTATAGTTTAGATCCAACACTAACAACATAAATATATACCGTAATAACAACATCAAACACTGAAAATAAGTCATATAGATAATATAAATATAGAAAAAAATTAATTAATTGATAAAATGTAAGGAGTTTATGTAGTAATAATTAGTCAAGTAGGTAAAATATAAGTCGGGATAGTGTTTTCATTGTCCTAAATTCCAATGTCCAGATTAGTCGGCCAGTTTGTTGTTGCTGCTGTAGCCTTATGAAGATGTTCCATTCCACCTTGTATGCTGCATATTGGACATTCTTCCACGATACGGTTGGCTGTCTGGGTATCGTATCCACAGTCACATTGTGGTGTATCCCTAAGTCCCTACTTAGTTCTACTTCACTGAGAAATTTGATACATAAAAATGCTAATTTTATACCTTAGAAAAAATGTTGGTAAAAAAAAATTGTCTGTTAAAAAAAAATTAATTTTAAATAAATTGTACTAAAGCTTCACTACAATAGATTATTTTTATGGATCAACGTGAAAAAGTTGGGCTCAAAGTTAGATATATATATTATAACATTAAAATGTAATTGATTTAGACAAATTAAATTTGTTTTTATATTTTGCATATATTATATAGGTACCTACCTAACAAAAATTTAAGACAACTTGGTCTAACGTTAGAAAATTGATATTCAATTCCAAAATTGCTTTTAATAAATATAATAGAAAATTATGGTTTTATAGATTACAAACTAGATATTATATATTATACATACTGTATAATACTGTAATAAGGATGTTTCACAATGTTTTAGTGAATGCAATAATTTTTGTTTATATTTTGAGTGAAGTTAAGAAGCATTAGTTCTACAGTACCTTATATCATGTTTATATTTTCTGCAAACAACTTCACTTGCCTAGAAGTAATATATAGACAAATTATATGGATGGTGCACGGGTAAAAGGGAATACCTTAGTCAGAAATCACTAGTTTTCAGAAAACAAAATAAACTTCTCATTTCTACAATATATACTTTGTATTACTCTTTAATTTTTCAGAGGCTATTCAAGATAAGAAATAATCCAACAATTATTTAATTTAAATTTTTAAAATGAAAAAATTGGCCAAAATTGACTTATTCTCTTTTACCCTCGCAGTTCAAAAATATTGAATATAACAAAGGTTGTTTCATTCGTTAGAACATCATGAGATATGCTGTATATTAATAGTGTATATAATAGGTACCTACCTATATTATATTTATATATATACCTACCTACCTATATGTTTTTTATTTTTTTGTATATTGTGCAGTTCTTAGCTCTATATGAATTCTTACAAAAACTATGTCTAGTGATCGTTCAAAGAGAAGAAAAGTACAAACTGAAATTGACCTTAAAAAAGTCATCAATATTATTGAACATTCAAACTCTGATACCAGCTGTTGTTAATCAACTAGAAATAATAGAACCAGTTGTTAATCATGATCGTACTTTATTAATAGTCGATTAAACTATAAATGAATCATAGGAATCAACTATAAAAAAATCTGACGTAGGTAAATCATTTAAAACTACATTTATTTGTTGTACAACTTGTGTTTGTTAATAATAATTTATTTTGTATTAGAAAATTGAGATACTACTACAGTTGACGGTGACAAAATCATGTGTGATTATACACCACCACCTAAAAATTTGAATGTTGAATGTTTTGATGATTCCAATAATTTGCCAATTAATTTTTAATTTTAAAAAAAAATGTAAGTTTTGATTTGGAAAAGAAAAACTCAGAAATTCCTAGAACGAGTAATATTATTTTCTCATATAAATTAAATTTTGATAAATTAAAAATAATATACATCATATTGTTTGATTTTTTTATTTAGGTTATACTAAAAATGCCATGTCTAACAATACTACTTGTAATTCTTTACCAGTTTCTTTGAAATCAATTTTAGGTAATGTATTGATTTTAATTTTTTTGAAACATATTCAATGTTAAAATTAATAATATCTTATTTTCCTTTTTTAAATCTTTTATTTATTGATTTTCTTTCAAAGTTTCTGTAATTATATTTATGAAAATATTAATTTTTAGAGGTTCAAAATAAAATACTATTTGAAGTATTGTATTTAAAACATTCAATTAGTGATATAACTTTAAATGTTCAAAACATTAGTAACTGGCAACAAAAAACATGATGATACTTCAATCCAACATTCTTTAAACGTAAATTTTTCCACTGAATTAAACACAGATATATTTCCCGTTAAAACAGAAGATGACCTATTCATATTTGAAAGCGAATTGCTCAATACTTCATTCTATCAAAAAATATTATGATTTTCTGCTATTTTTAATATTAATCAAAATAAATCCCTATATTAATTATATATATCTTATCTATATAGGTGGAAGAATTAAAACGGTTTACTCAAAATACATTACCAGATAAAGTGAGAAAAATTGTTAGTGTTATTTACAAATAGTGTCCTATCCAGTTATTCATTTGTTGATCAAAAAAATAAATAGCTTTTAAAGATCTAAAGTCTTGTAGTCTTATTTTAGGTAAAAAATAACTATTATTATTCATTTTAATACTTCTAATATTCTACCTTTAATATTAATTTTTGGATATCTTAGTAATGAAAATAATTTATTCATATTTTGTTTTCTAATTAAAGTTTTTAAGAGGACCTCAGTGTCCATATGCTGTCTTTGTCTATCTAACAGGCAATATAACAAAATCATGCCTTGTAAATTTAAATTATGCCATTTAGCATAGGTACATTTTGATTTTAATTGCTTATTATCAAATTTTAATAGGGATTAACATAGTAACATTATTTTTGTAAAATATTGTCTAAAATAAATTATGACACTAAAAAGTGAAAAACTTGAAGATATTTAAACAAAGATTGGACAATTGTTTACAAAAATATTTGTCAATCACTCAAAAAATGTCCTTTTTAAATTTAATAATTGGTGTTTAAACTCTACATTTATTCTAAACTCCATAACTAGTCTTGCGTGGCTTAATTTTACTATATTAGCTATTAGACAAACGGAGACTACATGCATTCTCATATACTAATGCTAACATGTAATTATATTATATTATATGTATTGTTTATGTAATATGAACCAGTAAATATATTATGAAAATAACTCAATAATAATATGGACGGTACACGGTAAAAGGGAATAAGTTAATTTTGGCCATTTTTCTATTATTACGTCATCTTGAAGAAACTACTTATTTTCATTTCATAAATAAAAGTATTGTTGGATTATTTCTTATCTTAAATTGCCTCTGAAAAATGAAAGAGAAATACTATATTGTAGAAATGAGAAGTTAATAATTCTTATTTATTCATTTTGTACTAAAATATTTAGGATATCTAGTACCTAGCCAGTTTAGTACCTACTAAAAATATTTTTAAAGGAAACCCTAAAGATACTATTTGCTCTGAAATATTGTAAATTGTTTTTTCAACATTTTATCAAATAAAAATCAAATTCCGAATATATGGTCCACAATATACAATTTTCAATTTCTAAACAACACATGATTATCATCAGCTAGACATGCTAGTGTGTGTATTCTCTTATTAATTCTTCTCATTATTGAAGTGTATATGGTATATACACACATTGTAGTCACCACCAAAAAACCAATCAGTTTTCAATCCCCTTAAAATACAATGTTTAATAGTAGTTATTGGGCAAGTATCTAAACTATAGATATCTATTTGGTACATATTTTTATATATATAATATTTTATTTTATAGATGCTATACGTTCAATATCAAAATTTAAGAATGTTTGTAATTCAGAAATTGAGAAACCGCTAAAACATACTTAGCAGGAGCAAAGTTTAGGGAGTAGAAAAAACATAATAATTGCAATGATATTATATAATACCATAAAATAAAATTTGTTAATTACCTATAAGTTTAAAATTTGAATTTGTTTTTTTATAAGTATTATACCCCTAAGTATAAGTTTAAAAAGTTTAATTTGTTTTTTTTACTATAGTATTTGGCATAACATTGTATAAAAAGTTCCATTTAATATTTATTATAAAAATGTTTGTTTAATTTTGTAATAATTTTTTTACATTTTTAATACATTTGGATTTTTAAAAACTGTACTGTGGTTTGTTTTGTACTTTTAGTAACAGCTATATTAAAAAACCTATTCAACAAATAAATGTATAATATGCTTACATGAAAATTAATTTTGTTTTACATACTAGAACTATATTTATTTTCATTTATTTATCATTTTATATATTACTTTTAGACATAAGTTCTCAAAATTGATTATTAATTGCATCTTAATTATAAAATTATACTAGGAATAAAAGAGCCTTTATTGCAAAAGATTTATTTAATTATAAATGTAATTATATTTTGCTGTATTAAATCAATAATATTTCTATAAGAAACTAAAATTAATATTCTAAAAATATTTTATTAAAAATGTTATATTAATAATTGTTTTTAAAACATTAAGAAAATATTTTTAAAAATATGTTGATAGATAATATTTTTAAAACGTTTTTACCATTGGCAAAAAATATTTTAAAAATATTTATAATATATTAACACAACTAACTCAAAATATTTTGAAAACAATGATTATTTCTAAAATAATATTTTAAAAATATAATAAAAATATTTCACTACAATATCGTAGGTATTTTAGGGAAACATACCCATGCTAGAGTATGTCGCAAATGAAATCGAAAATATTTAAATATTCCCCGATTTGCTGTAAAACACCACCTTAAGTAACAAATTAATAATTGAAATGTTGATTTGAGTGTAATTCTTTCATTCGCCCTTATTAGGCCGGGTCACTCGGACAGTTTGATTCGAAAATATACTCCGATGAAATAAAAATATATTGATAACAAATACTATAAAATTATCAATAAAAATATTGATGATACCTACAGAACCACGGATAAAAAAACTATGAAAACGACACTTTTCATACGAAAACGCAACGTAAAATATGTCATTTTACATAATCAAAACAACTTAGAATTGCTATTTTACTTCAAAACAATGTTCGACCGCAATTTTTTTCAAGCTCTTTTGAAATTAAAACATTAAAGCCCACGTTTCAAAAAAAAATAAATAAAAAATGGGTGTTCTGTAAACTATACTTAAGTGAGTACTAAAGCTTCGTAAAAGTCAGTTCAAAAGAATAAAAATAAATGAACGCGTTCTTTAGGAAAACAATGAACGCGATAGTGAACGTTCCAAACACTGTAAAATACCTATAAGAATATGTGTTTTAAACAGTGGTTGTATTATAATCGACCACATACCTAAACTAGTTCCAAAATGGACGAGTGTCCCAAAAATTATGAATTAAAATAGTAAACATCAAGAAACTGCAGTCGAAGGTGAACTAGCGTTCCGGACCCCTCTAGGAATCTTTATGTACCTATCTAATACCTATATGGTATAAAACGCATATTAAATTTGATCGAAAAACTATACAGTTAGGATTTTTACTTTGGTAAGATACCTAAATAATTTAAAATTTTAACTTTTTCTATATATTTTTTACTTTTATGTAAGTATCGATAGGTACATAATATTATATACATATATATATAATAATTATATATGTATATATTTTTCAAATAATATCTAATAAAATATATTTATTATTTATGCTTATTGGCAGCGGAGATCGCGCCGACTGAGTCCTCCGATAATTGAACCCCCATTGATATTTATAGCTATTTATTATTTTTAATTTCGTTTTATCCTCAAATCGGGACATTTTATAATATAATATTAATTTATATAGTGGGTAACTGCTTAAAAGTCAAAACAGTAAATTATAAGCTAATAAATATTAGTTTAAAAGCAATAAAATGGAAAATAAACGGATTATAATATTATATCTTTAAGAGGACGCCAATACACACCAACGATTTTCAGTAGCAAAAAAATGTCCAAGAAACTACCCTTTAAAGTGATTTTGGAGTTAAAAAATCTAATATAAAATATTTAAAGAACAATATTTTGGAGACGATATGATTGGCGTTTTGCAATATATTAATCAATAAAAAAGTAAAAATAAAAGTTTTTTGTACATAAAATATTGAAGAATATTTTATTATTAAGTACCGTAAAACTTTGATGAGATAGCCTCAAAAACATTGTCTTTTATATATTTTATAACAATTTTAAATTAACGTTTTATTTGGTTTTTGACAACATATTTTTGAACAAATGACATTGCCAACACACAATAAAAAGTGATAAGAATATGAGACTATTTTTTGATTACTTTTAAAATGTATTTCAATATTTTAAATGTTAAGTTATAATTTTTCAAAAAATTTCTTAAAATTTGCCTATACAGAACTCTCTAAAAATTGATGTTGTGGCGTACATGTGGCGTCATCTGTCATCTAGATTTTACGATGGAAAACTCAAATGTTACCTAATCATTAGAATATGCTGCTGGTCAAAATTCACATAGGTACATACAGGTACCTTTCTTCTTTGTTCAAAATATCTTTTTTAAATTGATAACAGTCGTACCGTTGTGATTTCGATCGTGTTGTCTTAGATCCAATTATTAAATTTAAATTTTGTTGTCGCATTAAGATTTTCTGGCATTGCACCTTGCAAGTACATTTTTAAAGTGCGTTTTTTTTAAGTTTTAATTTGTGCCGAGTTCCATAATATGGTATAATTTACTGAACATTATTAATAAAGTTAGTAGAACTTTGCAAAATGAAGATATTTCAATTGATTTTTCTGTAAAAAATATGAAAGGCTTAAAACAGTTTTAAATCGAGTATCGAGAAAATGGATATGATAAAGCAAGAGAAGAAGCTATTCAAATTTGTGAACGACTTGAAATACCACAAGAGTTCAAAGCTAAAAGAAAATGTACAAAGAAACAAATGTTTAGTTACGAATGTACAATATTCAGTGTTTTATGACTGAAGAAGAATCCTTTTTCAAAGAGATTTTTTTACCGATAATAGATCAATGAATTGTATCTATAGATAGAGATAGTCAAAGATTTATACAATTATAGACTATTTTCATGGCTACTTTGGATTTTTTTTTTTTTGATATTGGTAATTCATCTACGGTAAATAAAGATACTTTAATGAAAAGTTGTCACGATTTGCAAATTCTATTGCAAATTGGGGAAAACATGGACATAAGTGGAACAGAATTATTTGGTGAACTTCATTCAGAAATAATAGATAAAGGCAAATCACCACTTTATGTTTTACAAAAAATTCTTGGCAACAACGTTGGTAATATATATTGCTATTGCATTAAGAATTATGGTCACATTACCAGTAACTACTGCGATGGCCAAAAGATGTTTTTCTAAAATTAAATTAATTAAAAATTACCTAAGAACTATATTAAGTCGAGAAAAAACAACTAATTTAGCGATAATATTAATTGAAAATGAAATCACAAACGAAATAGACTATGGTGACATATTGAACACATTTGCTGAAATTAAATTATTATTCTAATCATTAATATGTAATACTATATATTACATATATTATATATATATAGGTATTAGGTATATAGATTTATATTGTATTTATTATTTCGTGTTTTATTTTCCTATATAATTATCACTTATGGTTTCATTTTCCACTAATGTTATATAATAATAATATATCTATTAATAAAGTCATAAAAATTTAATTATTTTGTTCATGAATATTAAAGAGATATATATTTTATTTTACATATTCTATAAATGGGTAATTTCGTACAATTAATTGATGAATAAATGAAAAAAATAAATTAATAATAAGAATAAATATATAATAATAGGTTATAAAATAAATTAAACCAATAATATACATCTTATGTTTGAAAACGTCATATATTTTGTTAGAATCTAGAACAAGACTAGAACTAGAATTAGGGGGAGAAGTAGACTTTAAATAATTGCTGACCAAAAAAAAATATCATAACATTTCTTTTTAGTCATCTTATTCCCAAATATTGCCGATTATATATAGAGGCTTACTGTGGGGTATTTGGCCCAGTGGAAAAGCAGTGATACCAGCCCAATTATAGGTAGACTGAAGGGGACTTAATTCCCTAAAATTATTGACAAAAAAAAAAAATATTATGATAATACATTTTTTTTTTTTTTTTTTTGAAAATTTTAATTCGATATTGTGAATTATTATAATATAAATAGGTATAAATAGCATGTAAAATTGTAATTAATTGGATTATTACATAGGTACTGATATAATTTTATGTATTTTTATTTTGTTGTCAAACAGATCTAATTGATTCATTTATTTGATTATTCATTATATTAATAATTACAAGCTATTTACGAGATTTTAAATCTCTACCATTTGCAGAAAGTTGTTGCATATAAAGTTTATAAACTTATTACAATTAAAATAAATAATGATTGTTTAGTCACTATTTTTATCAAAAGTCTGGGCTAATATAAATTTGGTCCTAAAGGCTAAGAAGCTGGTACTTAACCATATAACCATAATTTATAAAAGTTGAGAAAAAACATAAATTATATTTAACAAAAATCAAATTTAATTGTTATTATAATGAAAACATTTTAGATATTACGGTAGAACTAGCTTTTAAGTAATATAAAAAAAAAAACACAAAATATGCATTTTTATGCAAAATAAATGAACATAGGTACCTTGCTTCATTTCTTTGTGACTATGTAAAACAAATAAATATGCAAATGCTGAAATACTACAATTTCTCTACCCTATAGTATACCCTATAGTCATAAACTATCATGTAATATGTAATCAATGGTGGTTCGCAGACTATATTTTGAATGTATATTTTAACTACCTACTAATTTATAATTATAATAAAAATAAATATAAAATCTAATGAGAAAGATGTATCTGGTGCAGTGTTTTCATCCACAACACTTGCGATTTGTAAAGGGCTTTGAATAGGCAATTTTTAAGAAATATAAGATAAATAAAAATCTAACAATTTAGATATATTTAAGTTGTTTTTTTTTTTTTTTTTTTTGGCAGTTTCGTTTTTTTTTATAAAAACTCATATTTACAATTAAATAAAAAAAATTTAAAACGTTAAACGCAAAATATCACGTAGGTACATTTGACATATTATGTCAATGTATGTGTCTGAATATGACCACATGGTCATATGCGTTCGTAGTTTGTACTCTCGCAGTGGCACAATCATTAGTTGGTATTCGAGAATGACGAATGCACGTAGAAACCAAAATGATTACATTTATATTAGTTTATTTAATATAAACATATTATAATATGCCTAAAATTATTTATTTTGATGGTCAATATTATTTTATTTTAGTATAAAGTTTATATAAATTTACATGGTTCAGCCCGGCCGTCCAAAAACATGCAGCCCAGTAGGGCTATTCCCACTGTCCCACCTTGCCAGTCCGCCTCTGGATTTATATATACCTACCGATTTAATATTTCAAATTATAGGCCCCGCGAAAATTTGTATGCCCCGGGCCCCGCAAACTATAGGGACGGCTCTGATTATACTATTGTACCGCCGTAGCGATTAATTTATTGGTTTTACAATAATGTGTATGTGTTTTTTTTTAATGTATTGTATATATATATATATATACACTTTTTTGGTTCGAAGAGTAAAGTAAGAGTTTTCTGATGTAGTGGATTTTAATAGAAAATTCTTTCTAGTTGGTATTTTATAGAGGTCATTTTTTGACTTTCTAGGTAAAATTTTAAAAATTGTAATGAAAACTAATAAATGTAAGGGAATAACACAAACAAATCTTATAAATTAAAAATAACAAATAAACTATCTACTCATGATTATCGATTTTATATAAAAACAGGGGACATACAATATTTATTTATTTACCTACTAAAAAAAAAAATCGAAAATTATTATAAATAATCTATTATTTTTTTATAAAATATAGATTTTTTTTATAAGAATACCCAATTAAATCTTTTTGAACCAATACATTTTTTAAGTTTAAATATATTTATTATTAATTAATTTGTAATAACTAATACCTATGTAATTTTTTTTTTTTAATTGTTTTTTTTATAATATATAACCTAATAATTGTGTCTCCATGTGATTTTATATTTTGAGCAAAGCGATTAATGTATTGGTTTTATAATGATTTTTTTTTTGTATATCACGATTCGTGATTGATATAATAATATCTCTTTATAGTGATGATAACATTTTCTGGCGATAAAATCCAAACCAATTTTTGTAAATGTTTAAATGAGCATAAATTGTAGAATTTTAGAACGATGTTTTAAATATTTTCGTATTTCAAAATATGTATCCATTTTCCTCCACTGACTATATATGCTTCTCAATTGATCATTTTCTTTCAACAAAAAAAATCTGTAGGTAGGTAGTAGGTACCTACTTACTGTTACATTTAACTGTATAATATTACGTATACTATACATTGCCAAATTGTTAATTTTCGGTATTAACACTGATATAGATATTTAATTTAATATTGTATTGATATCTAATGAAAAAGAAGGAATAAAGACAAAAAATAAATAAAAATATACGAGTATACTTACCAATTATTATTTATATTATATTTTTATTTTTCCAAAATAATTCGTTTTAAATCTAATTTAATTCGTTTATAATGTCAAAATAAAAAACGTTTTTTTTTTTCGTCTTAAATAAGTAAAATTTAATAAGTATACTTGTAAATCCTCGCCCCCCAGGCCTAAGTCATCTATGCATATCGTACCCCCAGAAGAAGAACGACACAACTCAGAAATTGACTTATTTAAGTTAAGCTCATATTCTAATAAATCGCATGTTACTGAACGACTTGATAAAACGACCTAAGTCAAATTCATATTTGTTTTTGTTTAAACCATAGTTAAGTCTTTTAACACTTCTAGATGTAATAAATTATGTGTAGTGAAGACCGGCTTAACTAAGATAAGATATTAGGTCGTTCTGTAATAACATCGAATGTATAATAATATCAAATTCTATTAGTACTATGGATTTTCAATAATGTACTTATTAGATAATGAAATCATTCACCAGACCATTTATTAGATAAAATAAAATAAGTATAAAGATAAAATTTATTTGGTACCTATGTAGTGTGTATGGTGATATATTATATGCACATTTTAATATTTTTTAAATCGTTCCCATTTCCAAGCATTAATAAGCGATCTATATAAAGTAGATAATCTATAATTTTGTGTAGTTAGAATTTTTGCTGCCATTGTCATCAAATAAATGAAATAAATAAATAAACATAAGTAAAAGTTGGACATCTATTTCTTATTTAAAATCATCCATATTTTTTAGTTAAACATTTTGTTTGCTATGGCAATATTATATGTTTACGAATTTTGTTTATAATATGATTCATTGTGATATTATTTCTAACATAGGTAATTCGATTTAATTGAAAACTCGTCAGTATATTATTTAAAATCGCTTTTCATAAACGCAATATTATGAAGAAAAAGGTGCAATTGCAAAAAAATGCATCGTAAGTTATTTAAAAATATTTGTCATTAAATTTTTGAAATTATTAATGCTGTATTGGTTGCGTTTGTTAGACTTAATTGTGAGCACAAAATGGAAAACATTGAAGTTTTTTCAAGTTTTACCAAAAATGTAACGTCTGTTTTAGTACAACAAATGTTTGGATGTACTCCATGTTAAAATGCAAAAGTATAAGGACACGACGTTGATATAAGTGTGTATCGTGATTGAAAATTTGGTAATATTATTTTTCAGTCCGTTCTTTCCGCTGTCACAAACACTGTCTAACAAAGACGGATGGCCCATTGGATCCTCCTTCGGAACAACTATCGGCCAATACGTGTCAAACAGACCAGAAAGAGTTATCGTTGGTAGGCAGTTAAGAAATTACGAGGCGTAAGGTACAGAAACACTTAAAATTCATATTTAGTCACTAGTTATAGTGGCTTATCTTTTGTGTATTATGCATATAATTTCAGTAAGAGCATATTTTCACCAAAAATGAAATATTTTTCGGTTTTCCATATTTCTTCAAAAATTTATCCATACAAATTATCTAGATAAATTTACTTAAATAGGTGAAATTCGTATTTAAGATAATCGTTAAAATAACCCATAATTGTGTATATCTAGATACAATAAATGATCAATAAACAATTTCTAGATAAGTCATAATAACACTATTCTGTTTATTCTCGTCACATTGAATTTTTCCTTACTAGTTGCAACATTTTGAGAATTACTATTGCTAACTTATGGTGTTATAGGCGATCGAAACAAACGAGGTGAACAATTGCGGAGTGGTGTCCCTAAATTACCCGGGGGTCTTGAAAATATGGCATCAACATCTGTCTTCTTACCCGGTTATAGAAGATTTGGCATTAGCCACTGCTTCTTCTATAGAACCAGTTTTATCGGCACCCTTGGCCGACGAGATCGTCATTTTGATCCACCAAAATATTTTGGACACGGGTTTTCCGGCAGCGGGGACATTAGTAAGTATCGGCTGACTAGAGCCGTCGCAAGAATGTCCGAAATCGGTAACGACATTCGATTTGTTATACCGACCCACCGACAATACTTTCATACACCTCAACCTGTTTGTGCATAACGACGGGGAAACATATCCTAATTTGGGGATAATCCATTACGTACGCGAGTACAGGTCCAAAGAGACCATAATAAGATGGACCGAGGCGATCTTACCGTCAGCGGTGTGCTGCAGTCTAACCGCGGTCAATGTCGCCGACCAGGAAAACCACATACTATTTAAATATGACGATGACTCGACGTTCAACAGTTTTCGATCGAGTTCAGCGGACCGCCGTTGTGCCTGGGAACAAGCCCAGAACGAATTATGAGGATTTACCGAGTCCAACGGGTCTTCCGAATTGTAGAGAAACTTGATCACATTTATTTATGTAAATTAAGCTCTTGTATCGTTTCCCTCCTTTTGAATCTAAATTAAGGTTCTATATATCAGCTATTTGTAACGTGAATTCTAATTTGGAATTCCATTTATATGGTGTGCGGGGCCCGGGAATAAACCGTGTTTCTCGGTGAGTATAGGAACACGGTAAATAGGTCTGATGGGTGTCAATTAACCACCAATAATATTCCATCAAAGTCGTCATTATAGCCTGCAATCATTCCTATCGTGTTTTTTTACAATTATTATATTTAATATAAAATTAAATATACTTACGTGTAGACAAACAATTCGGGCAGTGAATACGCTGCGACGATTTCCACTATACATTTCGGTATCGGGCGTCATTCCAAAGCCCTAAGACCATTTTGCGATCGGACTTCTTGTCCGAAATGAACCAGCCCATTTCAAAATGATCTCAGGATTTTGGAATGACGCCCGATACCGAAATATATTGAAACAGTCCAACTCTCACGATAAAAAAGTGGCTGTCAGAGAATATACTGTTTTTGTTGTCTTCCTTTCTTAGAATATGTACTCTTTCGTGTCTTTGTCCCCTCTCGAACCCTCCCCGCTTGTCGTCAAAGTTGAGTTCCTTAATCTTATTTCGTGATCCGCGCTCTCTATTGCCGGCGTGGCATCGCCTACTGGTGATCCTCTAATTCGTCCACCAGATCGCGGTATAGGTCTGGTTTTGAAAATATTAATGTCGTTCTGGTTTTAGCGATGTCTTCTAGTTCTTTATTAAACCGCTATCAAAAATGTTACCTATAACGTACGTTATAGGTACCTACCTTATGGGTATTATTCGGACTGTTACATACCCCCCCCCCCCCCGAACTTATGACCGGGGTTTGTATTTACACATCCGGGTGCAAATTCTCTTACGGAACAAGACGTGCCGCCTTGCATGCCATGAGCCGGTAGATCGCTTTTCGCACGTGGTTTTTCGTCATTAGCCATGACGGTGAAGTTGGTGACCCTGGGTCGTGTCTTGGTGGTTCTCCTTAGCTGTCCAACCGTTCTCTTGTATACTCATTTATTTCCTTGATTGTTTGTAATCTCCGTGGTTCTCGAATTTTCTCGAAGATTTTCCTATTTTTATATAAAAAAAAAATAACTGGTAATTGTAAATAAAGAGAATTTTTTTATTTACAATCATTAATGATCATCTCGATCACTAATGTTCTTTTGCTTAATTAATTAATTCATCGAAGTAAGGTCGCAACTAAGTGGTGTTTACCGTTACTTCCTTCTTCGTTTGTGGGTTTTCAATTATTGCTGTCGTTTCGCTCAATATTTTTATGATTCTCATTGGATCTTCGTATAAATTAAATAGTTTCTTTATTTCGCTCTTTTCTGCATCGGATAATTTATGATTTCGCACCAGTACCATTTGTCCCGTTGACCATTTCTTTTTCTCCAATTTTTTTCTTGCCTTTTCTTCTCGTCTTCTTGCTTTTGATTTTATATTTTCCTTCACCATGCATATTAGGTCATCTTGGTCTATTTCTGGTGGTTGTTGAGGAAACTTTATTAGATTCTCGATTTCGTGTTTTGGTCGTATCCCTGTTATCACTTGTATAGGTGTTGCCTCCGTAGTTTCTGATTTGAGTCTGTTGAGCCATTGCTCAATTTGTTTGAGATATATCGGCCATTTTGTGTGTTGACTTGAACAATATGTTCGCAAAATCCTTCCTACTTCTCTGTTGTATCTCTCCACTGGATTTGCTTGTGGGTGGTATCTAGGCTGTATAGTATGTTTTTATACCTAATTCTCGCATATTTTTTTCCCATAACGCAGATAAGAACTGTGTCCCATTATCTGTCAGAATTTCCTCCGGTTTCCCCATTTCCGGAATGTATTCCAGCACTAATCGATTAACGATTGCCTTCGTTTTCGCCCTTTTTAGGGCGTATAGTTTTATGTACTTTGAAAAAATGTCTACAGGTAGGATGGCCAAAATGTAATGGGTTCCTCCTTGACCGGTAGGTACGGTGCCATTAGGTCCACTGATATTTTTTCCAATATTCTTTTTGGTTCGTGGGACATGAATCCATTCTCGTTTGTATAATTTAACGGTTTATTTCTCAGACATAAGGCGCATTTTTTTATTATTCCCGTGATTGTATTTCTCATATTTTTGAACGTGCATGCCTCCTTCAACATATGATATGTTTTGTCTCTCCCCGGATGTCCTGAGGATTCGTGCGTTTCCTTCGCCAGTTGGTTTGGTATTCGGACTTTCCATTGTTCTCCGACTTTTGATCTAGTAAAGATTACTCCATCCCTCTGGATACAGTGTTCCGATTCTTTCTTCTGCTTAATTTTGTCTTCCGTCTGTTCGTTCGCCATGTTAGGTATGATCGTTACGAAGTCATGTGTTAGGTCCCCTAACACCGTATCCATCCCCTTTTGAAATTCCGCTCCACTAATGCTCAGTCCAAATGGTAGTCGTGTAAAAGAGTAGTTTCTACCATTGATAAGGAATGAACATGGGGCGCGGCTTTTCTTCTCCAAGGGTATTTGCCAGTATCCGGATCTTAAATCCAACGTACTGATGCATTTTACTGTTTTAAATTTAGCTAAAATCGTTTCTATAGCCAGTGGTCGTTCGCAGTCAGGTATGATTTTCTCATTGATTTTTCTCGCGTCTAGACAAAGTCATACTTCTCCGTTCTTTTTTATTACTGGAATGATTGGGATTGAGAAAGGCGAATTCGACCTTTCGATAACTCCTAGGTCCAGCATTCTTTTTATTTCCATTTCTACTGCCGGTTGTTTGGCCAGTAGTATTGGGACGGTTTTACTTTTTACCGGTGTTTCGTCTTTTAGCTGTATTTTACATTCATAACCCTTTATCTTTCCCGGTTCTTCCCGGAAAACCTCTGGGTATTCGTCCAATAACTTGTCAATTAACTGTTGTTCATCTGTTGCTAATATTTTAATAGTATTTGGTTCCTCTGGTTTTTTAATGAATCTAGATTGTACCGTCCGCAGGTGAGCAGGTGACTCCTCCCGTTTGCTGATAAACTCTATTTTCACCGTTGGTTCCTCTGTAGTCGTCATTATTAGTGTTCGTTCTTCATAGTTAATTCTTACCCGGTGAGTTTCTAGGAACTCATTCCCTATATCCCTCCTTGATTTAAGTGTGGGACTACGATGAATGGTGTGTGTATGATTTGTGAATTTATTTTAATTGGTACTAATATTTATCTCTCTACTTTCACTGGTTTGTTTCCAATTGCATTGTGGATACTCAAACCAGTCAGAGGTAATGTTGATAATTTCCCTAATTTCTCTATTATTGCTTCTTCATATACCATTGACATCGCACTTATTTCAGCTCCTGAATCCATTAACATTTCGTATAAGTCTTCATCTACTTTTATATAGATATAAGGGCATCCCCTTAATGTGCATTTCGTATCGTGGCCCTCGAAGTTTTCTTCGTTGGTCAAATCTTTTGCCGTGATTGAACAAATTTTTCCTTTTTTCTCATCTCTTTTTTCTCCGGTCTCCAATTCTTCTTCTACAGTGTCTGTTATTTCCATAGATTTAATTCCCGCTTGAATGTTTGTGTTTCTTTGTTGGTAATTTTGACTGTAGTTTCGGTTCTGTTGTGGTCTTTGTCCCAGATCATTATATCTTGTGTATGGTATGTTTTCCCTAGGTTTCTTTATTTGGTGATTCTCTATCTCACCCAATCTTTCCCAAATGCTTAAGAACTTCTTTTCATTTTACTTTATATGAAATCTTGTATCGCAATTGGAAAGTGTTTTAGAATTAAGTCTATTCCCTGGTCTTCCGTGATTTTCGGTGAATCTAGGTGTTTTAGTTCGTTCATCCATTTATGGAAATTGGCTTGGAATCCTGACTCTACTGGTGTCTTGTCTGCCTCAGTGCATAGAATGAATATATCCCATTGATGTTTGTCTGAGAAAAAATGTTTCAAGAATAATTGTTTGAATGTTGCCAGGTCTGGGGCAGCATCCTTGATCATCGCATACTATGTAGCTGCTTTTCCTTTTAAGCCATTGCTAATGATAATACACTCATCCTCCTTGGCTGCCTTTTTCCTGTCCAGGTATATCCAGTTCCCGTAAGAACTGCTTCGGGTGTAATTCTCCATCGTTTCCACTAAAAGTTGGTAGGACTATCTCTATAGCTGGTTTTTCCGTTCCGGGGTTCTTCTCAGTTGATCTTTGTAGTTGGATTCTTTCGTTTATTACTTTTACTTCCACTTCTCTTTTTGCCGATTCAACCGTGATCTTCGTATTTAATTTTTTATTTATTTGTTTTCTGGGAACTTCATTGGTTTTTCCTAGGTCCTCGAGTGCTTCTTCAAATTTATTTTCATTTCTCCTATTTCTAATTTTGTTTTTTGAATGTGATGGATGATGTCTTCAAATTTGTCATTCCGAATTTCTCCGCCATTTATACTCTTCTTCGGCGGCATATTTCTGCACGAAGTAGCCTGTCGTGTCTCGTAGTTCTAGTAGCGAGCTTCTAGTTGGGCGCCAGCTGAAACAGTCCAACTTTCATGATAAGAAAGTGGCTGTCAGAGAATGAAGATATTCAGCGTTTATTACTAATATCTTTATTTATTTTACAATCAAAAGTTCAGTTACAATATGTAGTTCTTAAACTATATACAAAGTAGGCGTGGACTTGCCGGGTGTCGATGTACAAGCAGTGCCTATCCAGCCCCACATCCGAGAGGGACGTTCCCTCAACCCTACTCGTGTAAGCGGGTTGCCCAGCTTATCTACCCAGGTTGGGGAAGTCTTCAGACAGGTGTCTGGTATTACGGGATATTCGTAGGGGATACACTGAGTGTTTAGGGTTTACACTGATGATCCTAGATAGCGGTAGTTATAATTACTCTCTGGTGATTACGCCCGGGCACGGGCGTGCTCCGCGGTGGTTCGCGATTAGAATCCTCCTGCAGTGGTGGTTGGATCCGGACTCGTTCGGCGTGACCTGGTTGACCCGCTGGATGGTCTGCCAATGATTCCCGGTAGAGCCGGGGATTGGACGTCGACGTGGTCGGATCCTATATGGGCCGTAGTGGAATGGGTCCGACGCGATGGTTTACTTCACTTCCTGGGAGATGCCCGAGTTTAGTGCGATGTCGTGGTCCGATAGAACTGCTCTTCGTGGGTGACGGTTCAAGAAGGTTTCCGGGGAGCTCGCCTCTGTCCGCCGACGTGGTTTGGAATGGCCCTTGACCGGATTGGCTGCTCCGATGAATCCGCAGTTGACTGGATTCGATGTGGCGATGTCTCCGGTTGAGGAAGGACGGAGAAGAGCGACATAACTCGTATAAGTAGAGGTCACTGAAGAGAGGAGGAAGGTATAACTCGTATAAGTATCGACCTTATGGAGAGGATCTGACTTTACTCGTAGAAGCAGCGGTCAGTGGAAGAGAGTAGGGAGAGAGTAGGGAGTTACCGGGTTGGTCGCACAACAATCTTTTTCCAGCAAGCCGGTCTGATTGAGGGGATACCATGGGTAGGTATATTTCCAATTTCATATCTCTATAGTATTAATGATAATATATAGAGAAAATAGAAATTGGAAATGGGGCGATTATTGCTGTTTCTGAATATTGCATGTTTTACTGTTTTTGTTGTCTTCCTTTCTTAGAATATGTACTCTTTCGCGTCTTTGTCCCCTCTCGAACCCTCCCCGCTTGTCGTCAAAGTTGGGTTCCTTAATCTTATTTCGCGATCCGCGCTCTCTATTGCCGGCGTGGCATCGCCTACTGGTGATCCTCTAATTCATCCGCCAGATCGCGTTATAGGTCTGGTTTTGAAAATATTAATGTCGTTCTCGTTTTAGCGATGTCTTCTAGTTCTTTATTAAACCGCTATCAAAAATGGTACCTATAACGTACCTTATGGGTATTATTCGGACTGTTACAATATAGTGAAAATCGCCGCAGCGGATTCACTGCCCGAATTGTTTGTCTACACGTAAGTATTGTAAGCAAAAACACGACGGAAATGATTGCAGGCTATAATGACGACTTTGATGGAATATTATTGGCGGTTAATTTACACCCATCAGACCTATTTACCGTTCCCATGCACACCAAGAAACACGACACGTCGAAACGGGTCTATTCCCGCGTCGCGCCCCAATAACGGAATTTGAAATTATAATTATGACGTTCTCCCTCAATATAATGTCAACACAGCATATTTGTAACAAGATTTCGACTGTTTACGATTTATTAAAATAAATTATCTCAATATTCGTTTATTCAATCTGAAATTACTTTTAATTGATTTAAACATTAAATCTCGCGGCGATTTACAAATTGCCATAGGGCTCAGATGTTAATGACCATAAACTCATTGAAATATAATATAGGTATGCATTTGATAATATGAAAATATGCAATTTTATGTCTTATTAAAACCTACGGGTTCCCTTGCGTAATTACCAGTGGCGTACACGAAGGAGTACGAAGGTGTCAGTCGACACCTCTATAATATTTGGCGGTGTGTGATATACTTATATTATTTCAAAATTTTCTTTGGTAAACTATAAGATAAACTATTATGAATATGTCATTTAAGTATCAAAATTGATTACAAAAATTGTTTGGGTATATTTTATAGGTGGTGGGTATGTTGTAAAAGTATGTTGACACCCCTTGCAGAAAATGAGTGTGCGCCACTGATAACATGTAACATGGGTTGCAAGAAGAACTGTAAAAATACTTTGAAAATGTATCTGAATTAGTAAAAAAAATACTTCCGATGGTAGACAGACATTATTTGTGAGAAGGTAAACCCCTTCCCCTCATAGTCTCGTTCCTGCACTCTGGCACTGTTAATGCGTATGATTATGGTACCTAGGTATATAATATATTTTAGGTATGGTGGCTTATTTTCATAGGATACTAATTGTTTTTTTTTATCTATCTATACTGCTGTCCTAAATAATTGTTACATTTAGAGTACATTTAAATTTATTTTAATCATCCTTGAATTTGTAACAACTTTTTTTTATTAAAAAACACTGGGTAATAATTAATAACATAATTTTATCTTAATTCCTCCTTTTCAAAATTGACCTTTAAAAAAATTAAAACCAATTATTAAGATCTTTTTTAAAGTTTTAGATCTGAATTCGATATACATTATTAAAATTCCTATTTTTCAATAATTATCAAAAAATTTAAACAATCAAATCATTTTTAAAACCTGTAGAATTTTTTTTTAAAACTATAATAGTATTTGCTATTTTCCTATTTTGAAACATTTATAAATAAAATTTATTGACCGTTTCTTTGAATTCATTATTTATTTTTAGTTCAGTATCTTATTTTCTAATAACTTATAGTTTATAATATTATAAGCAGTATTGAATGAGATTTATCTCAAGGGGTGTTGTTAGCCTCTATACTGGCGTAGCCAAGATTATTCAAAGGGGAGAGGCAATATAAAAGTTTATTTAATAAATATCATAGTTTTACTCGGGTACCCAAATAAATTTTAAGCAATTTATTATTTCAGAAGACTGTAAGGTGTGATTGACCACAAAATTGGAAATATCATGAAAGTGACTTAACTTTACAAAACTATGTACCTAATTTGATTTTTTAAAACAATAAAAAAAAGTTTTTTTTGACTCTAAATTTAAAGGATTTTTCATAATTGGCCACTTACTTTTTTAGTTATAGGAAAAAAATCTCGAAAATCGCTATATTTTTAAAAATACATTAATAAAATAATCAAACATTTTATTTAAAAAAAAATTTTACCATACTGATAAATGATAACAGGTATTATTATTAGATATTTTCAGAAAAGTATTTGCTTTGCCCTGTGACCTATTCAACGCGGCTTTTCATAACAAATCACTGAGGATATTTTCAATTTAATTTGCGACTTTCGCAACGGTAAATTCGTGAACTATGAAAATCGGTAACTTCCAAATTAAGTCCGTCCAACCAATTTTTAAGAATAGAAAAACATACTAAATAATATAAATTAATTCAAAAATCACGAATTTTTAAATTTTTTCAAAGCATTTTGAAAAAAATCCTGTTTTTTATTGGTTTATTATTAATAACTTAAAAATTAAGTACGAAATATAAATTCTGATTATGCTATCAAATTTTACAAAGTTAAAAAAAAATGTATTTAAAAAGTCCATTTTTGATCAGTATGAACGTAAGGTTAAAAAAAATGTCAAAATTAGAAAAACATGAATAATTTATTTAAAAAAAAAAGAAAAAATTTTTCTACTACCATAGTACATTTGTTCCAAAATTAATAATATTAAATATATAGCCGTATATTATATAATATAGGTATATTCATATTATATCGATTTAATATTTTTTTTGTTTTAAAATCACCAATAATTTTATTGTCATTATTTTTTAATAATATATACAAACACGGATCAAGGGGTAGCCATCGATTCCCCTCCCCCAAATTCGCCACTGACTTCTTGTATTAAAATTACCCCCCCCCCTCTGGCAAGTTAAACTATTATCGAAATATATTATGACATGTCCCTGAAATAATACGTAGGTATAACTGTATAAGTTAAAATGATACCATCAGAGATGTATTTCCGATTAAAAAAAAAGTACTTCATCATCACAAATATAAACACGCATTTTAAAACTTTGCCGGCCGTGATTGTTAGCTGGCGCCGACTTAGTAAATTGTTTTCTATAAGTTTAAAATCTATATACAGTGGATACCGCTTATAAGACTCACGCACTCACGGATACAAGGTTCAGTCGCTTAATAGACTCAAAATCGTCTGGAACGGTCCGGACATATCCAAATACATTATAAAAAATTCGGTTATAAGACTCAACACTTCGTTTATAAGACTCAAATTTTGTAAAAAAAAAAATATGGTAGAAAATGAATATTTTGGTTAAAATTTAGAAATAAATCTGTTTTCAAAAATTACATATTTTTGTTGATTATTACTTGTTTCGATTCATGTTTTATAATGTGTGTATGTGCCTACAACAAATTGTGATCAAGGAATAGTTCGTATTCTTAAAGCTTACTATAGATCAAAAATAAGGAAAAGAGTAATCACTCTCCTTGATAAGACACTTGAATGTAAGTCAACTTTGACTTTAAAGGCTAATGACCTAGCCAAGAAAATCAACGTTCTTGAGGCTTTACAATTAGCATACGAAGCAAGAAATAATATTAGTGATGTGACTATATGAAATTGTTTTCGTCACGGAGGCTTCGTCACAACTGAGGAAGAGGAAGAGGAGAAGGATGACTGCTCTATTTAGATGCAGGAAGACCTCACTAACAAAACATATGAGGATTGGATGGATATCGATCGTGATCTTCAAACTTCTGAGGATCAAATTTGTCAGCATATCATAAATGAAGCAACCAGCAACAATGAAGGGGTAGATGATGAAAGTGATGAGAAAGAGGTTAACCACCATCAAACAAAGAGGTTCTAGAGGCTCTATAGACGTGTTAAGGAGAACTGTTCATTACCGAGGTAATAATTTTAATGTACAATAATGTGCAATATACGAGCAGTATATTTCCTGAATATTAGAACATAATACAAAACAAACCAGAATTACAAATTTTTTTCAGAAATAATAATAATAAATATGTACAATGTACATAGTACATAATTTATAATTTTTTATTAATATACAATAATTTTTATAATAATATTATTTTAATTTTTTATCCGTAATTTTTTTAATTTGTTCACTAATAAGTAATATGTAATATGTATGTGTTAAAGTAGATTAAAATAAAAGCAAGATATGTAATAAAATGAAATTCATAAGCATTTTGTTTTTTCCCTCACTTCACCTATAAGATTCGTTCGGTTATAAGACTCACTTTGTGCTGGTCCCAAAGTGAGTTCTTTAAGCGGCGTCCACTGTATTAGGTATAAGTATATCTGTATAGGTAATAAGTATGTACCATGCGAATTTTATATTATATTATAAGTAAACCGATATGTTCAATGGAATTGGAAAATAATTATTTAATCAGTTTGGATATAAAACTCAAAAACTGCACAATAATTATTCTAAGAACCTGATAATGATTTCATATGTGCTTACAATGTTTCGATTTTAATTCTGAAAATATATTTAGATTCTGTAAATTCTTTACTAGAGAATGTTGGAAATAATGTTTTCATAATAAATTTTTTTGCAAAAAGGTTAATTTGTAACGACAAAGGTTTGTTTTTTATACGTTTTTAGCAAAAATATAAAAATTCTGTTTCCTGATGCTCTAGTAAAGAATGTATTGAATCTTAATATATTTTCAGATTTGAAATCAGAATATTCTATGTCACTTTAATTTTGTAAGACTTTTAGGTCTAAATCAATGAAATAATACATTGCTACCAATCCCCTTAATTTAAATAATCCTACTTGCGTCTTCAATACTACATCTCTGGTTCAGTATCCTCTGACGTTCAAAGGCACGCACGTATTAATATAAAGCCTAATACATTTTTCATTTGATATGTTTAAACATTTTAACTCGTTTTTAAAACAAATTTTTGGAGGAAGTATAATTAAAGTTTTGTTCTTTCTTTTGATATTAAAACTATTTTTCTGTAATTATTGTCTATTACACTTTGTGCATAGATCCAAATTTTATTTTTACATGAAAACGATTACACGTACGATGTCCTTTTGAGAGTATGCTACACACCCGTATTTTAAGGGGTTAGGCATGTGTAGCGTTGGAGCCCTTGAACCTATTGGAGCACACTTTCCAAAGACGTATTTTTGAAGACGGAGATAAAGGTTATTTAAAATAAATAATCTTAAAACAATGTCTCGTCGATTGATTGTTAAATTGTATTGCTCACAGAAGTTCACACACACGAATTAAAAATATATGCCCACAATAAAGTTAAAAAATATACAAGACTTAAAAATAATTGAATTATTCTTAGTTCAAAAATACAAAATATTCACAAGTATGAAAAAACGACTATGTCCAAAGAATAAAAAAAATTCTAGGTCTCGGAGAGGTGTAATTTCGAAAAACCGTCGAGTGTGAAGACTATGTACTAGCTAGTAGCATGGGTCGTCTGTCTTGACAGTAGTGGTCGGGACCCACTTTTATATGCTCGTCCTACACTTTTCGGGGTAACTCTTTCCAAACTAAATGGTCCCTCTTTTCCTCTGCCAGTGATTAATCCCTGTATTTTTAGTGGTGGATTTTCAAGAAGTCTACAATAACTCATCATTACTCCTCGCTTGTGTCAGAATTTTGGTACACGACCGTCGTATACAGTTTTTATGCATATCGTTTGACAGGTTGTTTTCAGGATAGCGCACAATTATATTATGTAATCCTAGGGCCTATGCATCTGCGTTAGCTAGTTCTAGATGGGTTGTAATATATACGTTATATATACTATATATATGTAAGTATGAGTTATTTATTATGAGCTGTCAACCTATTCGTCCGATCGTCGTTTTTATTATCGAGGTAGGTTTATATTATATTATATATAATATTAATACCTTGCTTTTTTTTTGAAAGTATCATTATTACTTACACGTACTCTCTTATAACGAGGGATCTATATCAATGACAGCGTGATATTTTTATTTGTAGTACATGTTATTTTTATGTATTTCGTAACATACCTACCTATAATTTTGGGTTAAATCATTATTATGGACATTCAGGTTATCACGGCACGTTACATAATATGTATAAACAATTTTAGTGCAAATTTAAGGAAAATGAAAATCCAATATTTTACAAATGAATTATAAGTAATTTAAAAATGATCTTGTGTTACGGTATTTATTAAGGAGCAACGACTAGATAACTAAACAAGCCCATATTATTATTTTGTTCTTACATGTATTGCTGCACGGCTACGCCTTGATTATAGTTTCGTGGGAAACCACTATCGGCATTATCGCAATATTTATCTTTCGAGTATTCGATTCCTATTATTACACGGGTAGACGAATAATCATTTCCGATTTGTTACACCGACTACGAAAATATTATAAAATATAATATGTACCTATATCGTTTGTTTATCATTTCGGATAAGATTATTCTTATGGAAGTGTCTAAATCTAAAGTGTATTTTACAATTTTAGTCCATATTAAATTTTTCTTTTAAAAATGTATCAAAATATATTTTTGTAGAAGGGAGGAGTCCGGACCTCGTAGACCCCCACCCACCCCCTCTTCAGATACGGCCATAGATTGCGGTGTCTTGATTTTGATGCACTGAACTATTGAACAACATATGCGGTTCACAGTTACTATAGATTTATTTATAATTTATTAAATATTTTCATTTTATGACACATGTCTTTTTAGGGAAAATCGGACGATATTTTAGATATTTTAAACCGACTGAATGAGAGTTTTATCATGCCTAGTTTCTAAGTGAAATTAAAATAAATAATAAGTAACCTGCAAGTCCTGATGACTGATCTAATTGCTTGTCTAAAACTCCTAAAACCGTTGAATATCTTTGTGTGTAATTCAACTATTCTTACGAGTTTCATCAGTACGATCGAACAAATATTCCAATATAAATTCTGACAACATATTTGGAAGCGTTACAAAATTGTCTTTGTAACTGACTGAAAAATTTTAAAGTATTTTTTTTTATAGACAAAGTTTGAATTTTTCTCTCATAAATTAAAAAATATTTTAAAATAATATTGTAATCTGAAAAGGCCGTTACAAAGAAGAGTTCATTAGAAATTTAAATCAATTTACAAACTCAAAATCGGACTACGCAATCGGACGTACTGATAGAACTAGTAAGGGATATTTTGAGCAAAAATTTACCAAGTGACATAGGCCATAGACATAGTGATATAAGTGTCATATTTTTTATTGTTGTGTAATCATGATATTAAATGTAATCACGAGTTTGTCGTGGAAATTCATGCTAATGGTGTGCTAAATATTGGCATACATAATTTGTGAAAATTCCCAATGGGAGGTGCCAATGCAACGTACGTGATTTATCATTTTTTTAAAATACAATATATCCACTATCAGTATCCTACCCGACGTGCGACCCTTATTGTCCGTCTTTTTAATATTAAAATTGATTGTCAAGTTCCCATATCATTTAAAAGAAAGTAAAGTTTACTTTTGAGTTAAATGTATTTGTGAAAATTAGCTAAAATAGCTAAATAGAAATTAAAATAAGTATAATAATTCATTTTTAATAAATGGGTACTTTGAAAAATTAAAATATTACTAAATAATTTTACAGATTCAAATCTTCATTTAATTAATAAAAATTAATTCTTTTTAAACTGAATTAAGTTAATATATTTTTTTTCATTTTAACTTTATACTTAACTAGCTGAAAGTATATTTTGTTAACTATTTTTGTGTTAATATAACTAACTAATTTTAGTTAATTTTTTCCACCATACATGATCAAAAATTCGAGAGTTTAAATTACCTTTTTTTTTCTCATAAACTTTTCTTTCTATGAAATTTATTGATATTATGATAATTCCTATATTGAATGACCATTTTTTTTAAATTATGAGAGGGCACACTAAAATCACACTAGGGACTTATTCTTCTAAGCCTCCTAAATATGCCTATATGTTGACAACTACAAAAGGCTATTCCCATTACGCGTGCATATTGTACTTTATTATTTTATAACCTTGATAAGTTGGTCGGTGTAAAATTAATTTCTTTGTTCTTTTCAATATTAGATTAATGGTCGCAGGGTTGGCTAAATGTCATTGGCAGTGAAATCCAACTCCATTATCTACCACTCGTTAGGAACATAATGTTTTTGACACAACGTGATATTTCATGGATTGATTTTTTTTCTTTGCAGATTTCTATATTTTAAGCAAAATATAGTTTAATATACTTATTATAAAAATTATCGAATACCTATAAGATTATTCGCAATTTCTGTTAAATTAATTTCTTTAAAAATATATATTATTTGTAACATGATGGTAAATGGTGGGTACCTATAATATTATAATTTATTATTTATACTTTTTATATAACTACTTAATACTAGAAAAATATAATAAATAAATAATATAATAAATAACTCAACATAAAAAAAAATCATTAACAAATTTACATACCATCCAAATAATTTTTAAAAATATTTACGGATCGTCTTTTTTTTAAACATTCTACAGATAGTATATTACAGATTTATTATTTGTAATTTTTAATTATTATAATTTGTTTGTCTTATACATACCTATACTATATAATACTAGCTGCATGGTGCTTAATTTTTCCTAGTCTATACTCTTATAAAATTGTTTAAATATATTAAAATTTCAAATACCAGTTATAAATACTTTCATGTTGTATTTTAGGTTCTAAATGAAGCAAGAAATGTATATTAATATTACAATGATATATTTATTTTATATCTGTAGACTGTTGGGGTAGGAATCGGTTAAAAGTTTTCTACAGAGAAAATAATATTATTATACTTCATTCAGTCGTTTTTCGAATGCAATGATTTATCTTTGCTTTTAAATTTAAAATAATGATAATACACTAACATATCTGAGGACCAAAGGGACGATAGATAAACTAACACAATTTGTAACTGGATGGTTTTTATTCTTTTAAAAATAACGACAATTTTTTAATTTAAGAAAAAATCAGAAAAATTGAAAACTAAAAATGAAATTAATTCTCAAACGTATATTTATAAAGTGCCTGTCCAATTTTAAAATTATTATTATAATTAAATAATAGTATTCAAATTTTATTGTAAAAAAAAAAAATTGTAAAAGGTATTGTGCAATCAGTTTAAGGTTTTATGGATCAAATAGTAGATGGTCTATGTGGTTAACTAATGAGTAATGCAGGTGAACATCTTAAATGGTTATCCAGTTAAAGTTATATTGTTACTTTTATGACTATAAGTTTGAAAATAATGATAAATCTTCGTATATATTATAAAACAATCTTTTTATTAGAATTCGTTAAGTATAATGTTTTCAAATTTTAATTACCTAGTCACAAAAAAAAGTTACTCGGTGGAAATTAAAATTATTCTAAACGGGATTTGAACCAAAGCATCCTTCATTTTTAGATTTTTTATTTCAAGAAAGAAGAGATTGATTTTGAAACTTTAATCTAACAATGTATAATGTAAGTGAAGTTGTCTTCCTTTAAAACCCCTCCGATTAGTATTTTACAATAACCCCCGCAAAAATTATCTGCACATTCAAAAAAAAAAATACATCAGTGTATAACGAATACTTTTTTTCCGCTCGAAATCTAACTAATTAACCGAAATCAATATCTTATTAAAAAAAATTATAAATATGAAAACTATGATTATTATCAATCTGAGGAATACATATTCTTATTCAAATAATTCACAATAACAAATGAGTTAAATTATTGTGCATAGAAGTACTGTAGTGAATAATATAAAATATTATTTTAAAAGAGTCTTCCCTTGTCATCGAATGTTGTTGTCATAATATAAATCATGTAATAGTTTAGAAAACATAAATATAATAATTATATTTTTATAATATTTTATATAATTATTATATATGATTTCCTACCCATAAAATCAAGATTCAGCCATAGAAAATTAATCATATTTGACAATTTTGGACGATTTTCAAATAATATTATATTATTTTAAGTTTCAAACCAATATAAGAACCGATTACCAAGCACCCCAGATATTAATCGTCCGTTACTAATATGCATATATATGCATAAAATATCATTAATTTGTTCACGCTTCTTAAATACATCACTACAGGATAGTGGATTCCGACGGATTAATATTATGTAATTATGTAAAGCCTCTATACATCATTATTCATTAGTCACAATTTTTACAGATTCTCTCGAAAATTATAATCTTCATTTAACAATACCATTCGACTGGAAGGATATCACATTTTTCAACATTTCTATGTCTAGCATATTCCATTAGTTCTATTTATTTTCCTACGATATATTGAAATATTCATTAAAATGTACGTCGTCATCAGATTATACATCAGTTTAAGCTCATTTGGGTTGCTCCGTTATATGTGTAATCAATATAGTCAATTATAATACCAAACGCCTACAAACTCCCATTATTTCATATCAAAAAGACTAATCTCGTCTAACACAGTTTCCCTCTTTAGATTATATTTTATTTATTAGTTACTAGATATTATTAAATACCAAAGTTGAGATTTTCATGAAATTTAAATTTTCAATGACTTGTACTTTCAATTAATAACCTATAATATCATGAATCGTGTTAATAGGTACAAGTATAAATAAGTAAATATAATCGAAGTATAACAGAATTATTAGTTTTTAATTTAAAATATGGCTCTTGTCCCTTTGATTATTTCTAAAATAACCATTATACTAAACCAAAATACCAAATAATAATGATTAAATAGATATAATTAAGATTCACATGAATATCAATATTAATCAGTAATAATAAACGTTAGTTCCATCTCAAAATTCTGAAGACAAAAAATACTGTGTGAGCCGTTTTCGACGTTTCATTTCCAAATTCAATCCATTTTTTTTTTTTTTTTTTTTTTTCGTACAATGATTCAATATTATACTATGCAATTTGTTATGATAGCAAATAAACCATTTACTATTCAACAATGAAAGCAAAACATTGGACAAAAAAAAACAAAAGTACTGAAATCTTTAACGTAAATAAAACGTTAAAATATAATATATGCATCTAAAAATCTTCATTTTAGGGGATTAGAAGCAGTAATTTATGTTTTGTATATATTATGCGCTATACAGTGTTTTGTGTGAAAACTATGCAAATGATCATAAGTCATTATAGTGTAAGTTGAACTTAACCTATATAAATGTTATTTCATTGTAAAATAATATTGTACATAACAATTAATGTATATTCGTGGGATAACTAGAGACCTGACTGAATTTTGTCTTCAGTGAAAAACCGAATAAGCACAAGTACATTTAAAGGTATTTAAAATATCGTTCGTTGTTGAACGAAATCGGATGGACCTCAAACAGCAAAAAGAACTCGCTAGACTAGAGCAGCATTATACCCCATACTTAACAACTAGAATCCAATACCAATAAGAATAAAAATAAATAAATATAAAATGTCAATCGGGTCAAAAATTCTAATAATTCTGTGCCTATGGTGCAGAGAAGATTATACCATGCTTGCCCTTAACCGTTTTTTGTACCTAGTGTTTCTATTACTATTTTGTGTTTAATTTAATTTTCATATTTGTATTTATTGTTTATGTTGTTCCTTTTAATATTTTTTGTTTGTCAACACTCGAACTGTTAGGTCGTCGGTCCCAGCCAGTGGATTTTTCGTACAAGATCAAATAAAACCACATTTACATTGTTTTGTATTCTTGTAAGTATCGTTCTAAAAACTATTTTGTGTAGTTTTCTATCAGTATTTTTTATTTTAGGACGGTCACTATTGTACCTATAAAAAAGCACGTGTAGTTATATCAGTGTCGTATTCGTAAATTCAAGCGGACCTATTGTTTTGATGTGTTGCCGTGTACATCTGGGTTGTTGGCTCGTTAGTCGCACGTATTCGGTATTGTCACAGATTTTATTATAGTTTTTAAATATTTTTATTCTACAATTTTGTGCATCACGAGGCAGTAGCGTGGGTATAAAATGAGCTAGCGAACAACAACCCCAAGAGGTAAACGGCTAACGAGTTGGATTTATTATTATTATTATTATTATTATTAGGTACCTACTTATTATTTTTATTAATTATAATCCTGTTTAAAGCAAATTTGGGCTTATAATTAATATTTATATAATAGGTACTTGTTGTATTTATCACTAAGGTGAATAACTTTGATCATTACTACTAATGTAAAGAAAAGTCAAAATATAACCATTATTAACAAAAAGTTGTATTAAAATTATTAAAATTATTTAAAATCTAAACAGCGTAGGGGCGTTCTGAACCCATATTGGACTAAACGTCTGTGCGCCAACAACATCCCTCTAACCAATGACGAGTTATACAATTCATGTGTCACGATCAAAGGTTGTATTCGGTGTCTATGAGTTAATAAATTAAATATTGTATTGTTAGGTTGGTACTTGCACCGTTAACGATGTACACGTTCACCCAGTATCGTTAAGGAACGCGTTCAAAAAGGAACGATTCCTGGAACGAATTCCTTTTTATAGGAACGACTTTAAGAACGGATTCCATGAATTGTTAAAGGAATAAGAACGTGAATAAATTCCTTTTATTTAGGAATATAAACGTAATATTTTTTATTAATTTTTTAGTCTTGGAATTAAATTTTTAACGTTTTATGAAAATAATTTATCCAAAAACGTTCAATAATTGTGTGAAAAATAGTCTACAGGTGTTCAAATCAGTAGCGTACCCAGGGCTAGGGTTCTAGGTTTATAACCCTTCTCAAATTTCTTCCTCCCAAAATTTTTTTTTTAAGTTTTAGTATTGATAATTTTTACGGCTAATTTTAGTACAATTAAAAAAACTTCTGTAAAAATCATGGACTAAGATATAGGTAGGTCCGTATTATAAACATAAAAGAAAACTATATTTGTTAAATATGTTTATGGTCTATAAACGCGTTGTTAATTCATCAAATCTAATTAACTCTTACTCCCGGATTAAGAAATGCATGTAAACGCATTATGTACTATTAAAAAATTACAATTTCAAGTTTCTCTTTATGTTTTTACTAAAGTTCTATCTATTAGTGTTTGTTTGAGTCGTAGTTTGCAACTAAAAAATTCAGATTTAAAAACTGCATTAGGTACTGCTTTATGTGTTGAGGATTTAATTGAACAACTTCGTTTGAACAGTGAAGATGAATTTATGATATTATTTAAAACTATTAAGAAAACTTTTGAACAAATTGGTATTTCTTATTTTTCACTTACTAGGAATATTAACTACTAACAATCTAGAAATAATGTTCCAGTTGAAAATGTTGAGCAGTACATTTTATGGTCAATTTTTATACCATTTCTTGACATCTTTTTGCTTCAGCTTCGTAAACGACTCACATCACATAAAACTATACTTAACAATTTTTGCTGTTTGATTCCTAAAACAAAATATCCAACAAAAGAAGAAGAAAAAGTTTTCTCGATTTTCAAGAAATATACTCATCTTTTATTAATAAAAATAAATTACTGACCGCTGAAGAATTCAAATTATGGTATACATTTGTGGCAAAAAATGAACTGTATCCAAAAAATTCTAAGGATGCTCTTATTACATGTGATAAAATAGTATTTCCAACTATTTACTTATTAATAAAAATATTGGTAACATTACCCATTACTACATCATCTGCAGAACGCTCCTTCTCTACATTAAGTCGCTTAAAAACATATCTTCGTAATACAATAAGTGAAACGCGATTAAATGGCTTAGCATTACTAAACATCCATACAGATGTAAGTGTACTAGGTACCTGAAGAGGTCTTAAATGACTTAGTTAAATATTCTAATCGTAGATTAAATTTAAGACTGAAACTATAATTTATTTTAGCCTATTATTTGAAAATTGTTTATTGCAAGTATAAATAAATATAGAATTTTTATTGTTTAACTTTTAAAACTGCATGCATATTGTTTGGTTATTTTATAATTTGGGATTATGGTATATATTTTATTACAAAATACTTTATTTTATTACTAAAACATTGTTATAATTATCAAATAAAGTACAAGAGTTAAAATATAGGTAAACTACAATATAAGATATAAGATATAAGAATGGTGGCGTTCAGTCAATCCAACCAATACGTTCGACAGTTTTTTGAAAGACATAAAAGATACATTTTTATAAATCTATTATAATTTCAATTAATTTATTAATTTTTTGTAGATAGCATAAGCCGGTAGATAGCATACAATATCATTATTGGGAATTGGGAAATCGGGATGTATAATAAAATATAGATTCCCTATAACATTTACGCTATTTATATTAACATGACGACAATAGCGGCCCATACACAGATACACAAGCGGTTTTCAACAGTTTTGTCCTCTGACGATCCAAACCCGTCGGTTGGAACAGTTGGTTAGTGGGTAGACCGAAAGACCAGATATGTGGAATCGGAACGTCAAAAACTGTTAATGCGGGTAGCAGAGAAATATCGACAGTTTTTAATTTAGAAGCCCACAAACGGACGGTCTAAAACGGTCGGATAATTATACACCACGAGCCCACGACGTATACAAATCTATGTTTTTAGATGTTATATATATACTATTTAGTACATTTTTAGTATACTTATCTATCGATGTTAGTTTATCATAGTCCACATTACAAACAAATCCTCGTCCGCTGTAAATTGGTAAACTTAATGTTAAAGAAAATTAGTACCTATCTATGATTAATTATTATATTATAGGTATTAATTATTGTATATATATATATATATTATATATTGTATATTATTGATAGGAAAATAAAAATGCATCATTTCGTTCTAAATATCATATTATACGAGATTAATTATAGTAAGGCAAAAACTAAAGATTCATATTATATTATAGCTACATAATATAATTAATAATAATAATAATAATAATAATTACGATAATTGAATACTTTAACGTATGTTGTGCAAAAACTCCCTTAATATAATAAAATTAAATGAAAAAAGAAAATAGCAAAAGTGAAATAAAACAAATAATAACGGGGAAAAAAAACGATGAAAAATCTAGCATGTATATTCTGCAATATTACAATGAAAACTGTCATAAATCCTCTAAAGATTTTAGTCTGTTCTAAAAATCTACGAGCCGCATCGGGACTGTTGAAAAGTGACAGTTCTTACACCGCTAACAAACGGTCTTGGTCTTTCACAGTTTTATAATCTCAAAACCAAGATGTCAAGAACGTACGTTTGTGGGCAACGAAAGATCTGGACTGCGGCGGTCCAAAACTGACGGTTAAACCGTCGGGTCCCGGACCGCGGTCCAAAACTGTTGAAAAAACCGCTCGTGTGTGAGCCGCTAATGTATGTGATTTAATACTTTATCACAATTATTATTGGGTCTAGGACACTTCGCTGCCAGACCAACTCGCCGCCAAATTATTGCTACTAAACATACTTACATACTATAAATCCCCCACTTCGTTTTTTTGGTTTTGCTATAACTCTGTCACTATTGACGATAGGAACATCGTTCCAACGAAATACATTTTGATTTATTATCCATTAAGAGGTACGTCCAGCATTTTTTCCAAAAAATCCCTTCTAAGGGATATTTTTGAAAATCTCGCCCTAACTATCCGAATGGGTTCACACTCAGAGGGTGGCTTTCACGTGTGGATATTATAAAAATAAATAAAGAATGTAGCAAGGCCGTATCTAGCCCCCTCCGAAATTTTGAAACATTTAATTAATTATTTATGTAAACCGAACCGTGACTTTGTGTCAATAATTGAACCTCATTATTAATTAACTTTAGTGATCAACCCAACACTAAAAACAAATATACCTACGTATAGATTATGATTTAATTATTATATTTCGCTGTAAAATATGTCGATACAGTCATAGATGAAAAATGGATGTATGGAAATAACATTGATATACCTGATATCTCATAAGCATTGCCTAAGATAATTTTATATAATTTGTAAGTTGTAAGTATATAAAAAAAATATCATCAACTTCTAAGCTCTAATAAATAATAATACATAAGTAATCATCATTTTATTTATAAAATGTATATTCACATATTATAATTAATTTTAAATATTATTTTAAGGTCACAACGAGTTTTACTTATTAAAAATGATCTAATTTTTGTCCATTTGATTTTTCGTGGCGTTCTTATTTATTCTTTGTATTGTTTAAATTAATTCAAAATTAATTATTATTTAATATTTGTCGACCAAATATTAAAATAAAAAAAAGTAAAGAATATTAAAAATAAATTAAAAATTATAAAATTAAAAAATAAAAATTGTAATACTTTTATAAAAATAAAATTATATCCTTCTTCTTCTTCTCCTTCTTCTTCTCCTTCGCCTTCTCTCTCAACTATTTGGGGTCGGTCACCCTGGTCCTACACTTCCACTTAACTCTATCTCCCGCATCTTCTTCACTTACTCCCACCTTCCTCATATCATTCGCCATTACATCCCCCCATCTCTTTTTCGGTCTTCCCCTCCCCCTTTTACCA
>JAIPRL010004329.1:0-39177 GCA_025469235.1 Pemphigus obesinymphae
AACACTAACATTTATCAATATGACATTTTAAAAATACTATTGTTTGTATAATATTTAAATGAAAGATATTACCAAATTTTGTCTATTTTGATAATATTGGTGGGTATAAATCAGGGGCATACTTACGGGGGGGGGGGCGATGAGTGTGTCCTCCCATAACTCTTTTAGATTCTGAGCGGAGCGAGGAAGCTAATGATTTTACAGTGATGTTTATTATTATTTATTTTGTGTACACTTTTCGACCAAAAGACATGAACCAATTTCATCTAATTTGTACTGTAAAGAAGCTGTTTTTGGCCATTTTCGATAAATGTGGTAGAAAAAACTACCAAATTTCATCAAATCGATATTTATGTTTATTACCACCGATGCTCCACTCAAAATCGTTTTATCGAAAGCAATAATTTATCATTACTTTCAAATGCAATACATTCATTAAGAGTATCTTGTTCAATAAGCTAACCCGATAAGCGAAATGCACCTTTTTTTTGTATTGGATTTCAACATAAATAAAATAATACTGTTTTGTTTTAATTTTTTTATAATGTTATATAATAATATTATGTATATATAATAAAATTCTTTATTATAGATTAATTTTACTTCATTTCTAAGCATGGGCGTGTCTACGTGTCTTTCCTATCATACACAGGCACGACTTGCAAAATCAACCGCAAATTTAAATGTTGTCTGAATCACTATGTTCTATGCTATATTACAAATATATTCATTTATTTTATGTTAAGTTATTTTGTCATGAATTTATTTTTATATTGAATGTCTGTGGCTAATATAAATTATACTATTATAAATTTTTGTTTTTTTAATGCGTAAGGAAAAACTACCCAAAAATGACCAAAAAACTGCAAAAATACAATTTTGTGAAATCGATATTTTTTATTTCTATATAATTTTGAAAATAATAACTTTAAAATCTTCAAATTTACATTGAATATTTAATTCAGTAATATATTCATGTTAATTAAAAAAAATTTTAATTGTGGGCTATTTATAGACATTTTAGATTTTGAGGTTTCTACGTTCTAAAAGGGGTAATTTTGAATTTTAAGACCTGAAAATTTTATACAACGTTAAATATACATTACTCTAATTAAATTCAAAAATCTCAAAAATCTGTAGTCACGGTTTTTTTTTATAGTCATATAAATTTTTCAACAAAATTATCAATTTTGAGGTATTTAAGTCCAAATAGTTGGTAAAATTAGATTCTAATACCTAAAAAAATTTAATGTAACATTAGTTACATTACTTTAATTGTTTAACTAAATTTAAAACATCGCCAGGAAAAAAAGTATTTTAGATTTTGAGCGTAATGAGGGAGCTAGTAGTTTTCCAAGGACGTTTATTTTTTTCTACAATTACTCTTTTAATATAATGTTAAATTTACTGAAAATATCATCAATATTAATAGTTATGTAAAGTACACCGAGGCTGCACTCAAAATCGTTTTTTCGAGTTCAGTGACTTATCATTGCTTTCAAATGCAACACATCCACCAAGAGTAGGTAGGTATCCTATCTGATAAGTGCTTCCACCCGACTAGCGGAGTGCACCTTATTTTAGATTTCATTAATAAATTAACAGCTATAATTTCTTAGACGATAATTGAACTAATTTCCTAATTACAAATGATAGAACAAATTTTTGTATATTTTTATAATGTAATAATACTTTTCATCACCATTCCTGTGACTAGCTGCAGTTCGTGCGAACGTGCATTTTCAAAATTGGACATCGTGAAAACAAAACTTTGCAGCACAATGGCTCATGAAAGACTCGAGTTACTAATATTTTCATTTTTATATATTCAGAATTTAGTACTTTGAATTTTAAAATAATTAATAACTTGATTATGAGAGAATAATGATAAAAAAAAAAAAAATGTTGACCTTTTTTTTTTGGGGGGGGGGGTGAGTACATGATCCGCGAAAAAAGTCTGGACACGCTTATGTTTTTAAGCATAATGATTGCAGAAAATAATACGACAAATGAACAATTATTGAATTATATTAAATTCATAGTCAAATTTACACAAATTAACATTTTTTTTATGATAGCGATTTATAAATTTTTTAGAAAATATCTCTCCCTATTTTAACATTCTGAGTATAATGGCATCTATAAAGGATAATTTGTTTGAAGTACTGGTAATAATGCTGCAATATAGATGTTACATCTGAGCAGTAAATAGTACTATTATTGTCTGACTCCTACAATCTCGTTAGGGATTTTAAGATGATTTTTATTAGCAAATTATAATTTTATCAACTGAATACTTTAATGGCTATAAAATTAATCAATTAAAATTGTATATATTTATATTTCAGTAAATGTTCTGTGATTTTCATTTAATTTCTGAGAGTTATTTTTATATACATCTCCTACATACCACTTACCTATCTATTTATATGCAATTTCAACATATTTTTTGGCATTGGCCATAGGCATTATATAATATCGGAAGGTACGAATTTATTATCAATATAATAATATTAAACATCTATTGTTGATAATTTATTGCATTCATTAAATCCTTTTGGAAGATATGAATTATCAATTTCATAAGTAATATTATTTAAAACTAAAATATTTTTATTTTATTATCTACTAAAAGCTTCACCTTTAACGATTCGAATCTATGTATTCCACAGTTAAAGAGTACCTACTACCTACTTACTATTTTCTGGATTCTGGTTTCTTGGTGTTTACTGTTTTCAGGATTATCACGATTATATACCATAACCACGGTACATGTTGAAGTGTTTCCCTTTGATTTTTTATGTACGATTCATATTCATAATACAAGATGTATTCTACTCGATGACATCGGATTCACTCATATTGACTATTGTATATGATATCAGATATTAAAATTAGTACATTTCTACTGTTTTAACGATGAATGTTAAACGTTAAATGGTATGTTAATGAATGATACCTGATAACATTGATAATATAGATACTTGATTTTTTTCCCTTATCACAGTAAATATTTCAAATTTTCGTCGTTTGATCTTTATTTATAATTATTGTACCTAATATTTGTATATATAGCTTTTAAATTAAATTAAAAAATAATGTTCTATGAAAAAATCGTAACTTAAGTTAAATGTATGGACTACTGTTATCTTAGAAAAATGTCCTAAAATTAAACTTTAACTCAAATTATTTAGTTTTTCTTAGAAAAATTACAATGAAAAATCAAAGTAAGTACTTAAATTAGTAGGTACTGTTAAAAAATATACATATCTAATATATATATATATATGTATAAGTATATAGGTATAGGTATATTATAATAACTTTTCAAACATTCAGACAAACATACCAATAAATAGACTAATAATAAGTAATAATTTTATCGCCAATTGCATTAGACTAAAATAAAACAATTGATAGTATTTTAAAATAAACATGGAATTTATATGAATATCAAGTATGTGGTAAACTAATTATTGTGAACATACTTCAACATGTGACATTTTTTTGGTATTTTATGGATTGATTTGTGATATAAATTGTATAATAACTATAAATAATTTTGCGAATTCCTAAAGACGAAAATCAAAATAATTTTGTAAATTAAAAAATATAGATACCTATACTCACTTCTCATGTATATTAAAAATTAATACTTAATGATATTTAAACTTTATAGATTATACTGCTCACATAAGTAGTTTATTCAAATAAAACATGTCAAATCAATGACTTGTCAAGTTTGCGAAAAAAGTTCATATATTGTTTTGAATCAAATAAATTGTTGTTTACATAAATATTAATTATCACATGACATTTTAATAGAAAAGCAATCATTTATTTATTTATTCATTTTAATATTATATTATCATAAATGATGAACATTTCATATACATTTTAACGGTGAACTAATATGAAGTAAATAAAACGTTATTTTGAATTTTTAATCATATTAAATGGCTTTTATTACTAGGAATTTGGAAATTTGATCATTTTAAGCCCATCGTATTTTCGTATGATAATTTTAACCGTAAAAAATCTCTAATCTTTACCACAGAAATTATCTAACAAAACCAAAATTTACTTAACCATCAAAATAATCAATTCACTTCACTTTTAATTTCTATAATAATTATTGCCAATTTACATTTATTTTATCGAAGACGTTGTTCTAACTAAAATACGCGTAACTTGTCGAAATCAGGTACCTATTGATTTTAAATTAAACTCATTCACATTGTTCTCGTCACTGTGTATAATCTGTTTCCGGCAGACAACGGAAATCGTTGGAAATTTCAAATTGAAATTCACAAACAATGGGATGTGAATAGCCAATTACCTACAATTACTTATTGTTCGAATACCTATACTCAGTTGAATGGGTAATTATATAATATAGTTTAGACTGTGACCCAATTCAAATATATTCCATTTTATTTCTGTCTTAAATTTAATGAAATATCGAAAAATCAATATTGTGTTGGCATGTTAATAGAGATACATATCAGCTTGGAATATTAACTACAATTAATACCGATAATGGAACTGGTATTTTATGAACCGAAACCTAAATGGGAACCCTTAATTTTATGAAACCCCCTAAAACGAAATCTGCAGGGGGCTAAAGGACAATATTAGTGTTGAGAATAATAATTATAAAAATAACTACTATTATTATTTTAGAAAATGTTTACAAATAAATAATAATGGTCTTTGATAGTATTGACAATCGTTGGTGAATATAACGTTTAATCGCATTATTATTTTTTATATCATGGTCGTAATTACCAACTCCTTTTAAAAATAATTTTAAATACCTATCGTTATACGTACATAATATATAATTTTCAGAAATGTTTTGAATTTGCTTCAAATTAAATAATGATAATATTTGGTTAGGTTATTGCTTCACAAAGCTGCAATCATTATATTTACAGATCTCTATATTCATTACGATCGCTATTTTAACGATTCCCCATTCCCAATAATAGGTACGTAATAATAAATAATAAATTACGGCGGGACTTACGTATTACATTTAAAACAATAATAACAAATTACTTGAGTTCTTGACATATTATAATAGATATAGTAAAATAATCGTTATCTTGTAAATTATTAAATAATGAGATTAGATATAAAATTTTGTATTTTACAGTAGGTATAACCAATATAATTTTTAAATATTATGCCAATAAACATTAGTTTAAAAACTAAAGATATTTTTACTATAAACAATATTCGATTATAGAAAAATATCGGGCCAAAAATAAAAAATAAAAATTGTAGTTAGTACATTAAAACGTTGTCTAAATTCGATTGTGCACCATTGATTATTAGTGTGAATCGAAAATAGACTACCAGGAATCAAAATCAGCATTTAAAATATTAACTTTTAAAAACCAAAAACCGAAAGGAAATAGTACCGCAACAAATTAAAATTATAAAGGTTCCAAGACCTATTGCATATATATATTATATAAATGTATTCGTTTGAATTATTCCATAATAGATTTTTTTTTTTTGGTTTTTTTTCTACATCATATAAACTCTGTTCTTGCGTTTTGAAATTGTATCCAGCTGTAGATATATAACGAAATCCATATTAGCCTGACGTAAACACGTGCGTTACTTCTATTGGTATTGTATTATATACAAGGAAATTTTTTGTCGGATTTTTGTTATTTTTTTCCACGATAATGATATATACACTGTAACGACCCCATAAACCTCGTCTTTTACGACAAACCTACGTACAAAAATACGAGTATCGACTGAAAAAATATCACGTGTCGTAAACATGCACGCTGTCAATTTTTCCCAAATAAAAAGTGACTCGATTATAAGTAGACAATACCTACGCAATAACATAATATGACTTAATTAGGATTGGCATCATTTAAAAATGTTTAGAAGTGTTTAGTGATTGATGAAAATAAAATTGTTTAACGTTTAAAAAAGTTAAGTTTCAAATTTTAACTAGGTACTTATACGTATTTTAGATTCTCAGTGAATTAAACATATTTAATTAAACACTATTGCAGGTTTTTCAGTGATATGTGTTTTCATTTTTACAAGTCGCCAACACTTTGAAGCAGTCATAATTAATAATTATTAGTATTATAGTAGAAGAACATCAATCAATAATTTTCACAGATATTTGTACATTATATATTATTATGAGACTGCAAAAAGTTAAACAAAATTAAATATTTCTTTACAATTATTATTATTTTTATTTTCATTAATTATTAAATTATTATATGATATTTAGGTGCATGTAAATTTTCAATATTATATTACTCTATATACCTACTCGACTTAAAACAATACAATATAATAGGTAACTATATTATATTGAAATGTAATTATTTTAGATTCTCAATGAAACGAGGAATGCATTGGTTTAAAATGATAATATAATACCTATGTTTATTTTTATTTTATTTCTAAACTAAAGTAAAACTACCTTTTATAGCAGAAATATTTTACAATTGTAGAGGAAATAGAAAAATTACCTATTTTTAAAAAAAAAAATTTTAATTTTCAAACCCAATTGCTTTTAGATTTAATATATCCACTATCTGCAATATCCTATCCTACTGACGCCCTATTAACGAGATTCACTTTTCTTTGTTTTTAATTGTATTATCAATTATCATACTAAACTTCATTCAGAATTGCCTTTTGAATGCAATAATTGTTTTTTGCATTCAAATTTAAAATAATAGTTATCTACTATTTTGTCCAAGGACCCAAGATATGATGGACCAACTCCCATCGTCTATATCTGAACGACTTTATCAATTGGGTTAAAAATCAACAAAATTTGACCAAGTAAAAATGATAAAACATTGCTATTTTATCCATTATGAACGCTAGTAGCAATAATAAATTGTATGGACAAATATTCAATACACATCATAAACCATAAAATATTTCAAATTACTTATTTCTTTTATGTAACCTATAATACAATCACAAAATGGATTTAAATTTATCTTTAACGATTATTTAAAAAAATATCGAATATCAATACATTTCAGTATTTTCAATCAGTCTTATTACCAATGCTCATTGGTATGTTAACAACCTTACTTTACACTTAGACACTAAAATTCCGAAAATTTCTACACATGCCTCCTATAACTAGAAAATATTTCATAACATCACTTATAATCATCCTAACTCACGTCCGATCTTTTCTCCATCACTTCTTCTGAGAATCCACCTTGTTGGTTAAAGTGTAAATAGCCTAGATACCTCCTTAACGAATAAATCTTCCTTTCTAGATAAATGAATACATTTTAAATATTTAAAATAGTGTCAATGGACACTCTCTTCAATCAAGTCATCTAGTCAAGTGTGTATCTCTTCCCTTGTATTATTTATTATTGTATTATTTTATACATATGGTAATTTTTTTTTTTTCTTTAACAATTTGGCTATTTTCAAGTATAAACACCATTATAAGGGAAATGAAAATGTAATTATATAAATCATTAATAATTAATAAAAAAAAATTAATTTTTATATAAAAAATATTAGAACTCCTATGAATATACCAAAGTATATAAAAATGTTTAAAAAAATTAAAAGAATTCACAGCAATAATTTAGTTCTAGTTTTAAAAAAAATAAACCGTTGTATCAGTACACCCTTTATGTGGCTTAAAATATATTAGAGAATATATATAAGTAGTATCTACCAATTTTTAATTTACTTAACATTAAAAAAAAAAAAATATATATATATATATATATATAATCGAAAATGTCTTTGTAACCATTATATAGGTATCAATCATCAATAAATAAATTTAGTTTTTTCCTATTTCTACAAATTGAATATTTTTCAAATTTTAGTTATTTTAAAAATATTTAAAAAAAATTAATTTTATTATAATATTTATTATAGATATTATAGATATTATATTATATACTAGGTAGTGAAATAATATTATTATTTGTCATCATAACAATATATTTTGCTACCTATTACTTGGGAATTGAGATTTTTATTTTCCTGTTGTTCAGAGAAATATTTTTAATTTTCCATAATATTATTTTCAACTGAAATGAAATGAAGTTTAGGATCCAGAAAACTATAGGATGGAATTATAGGTGCATACCTATGCATATTGAATATAATATGATATATGTACCTACTTGGAAAAATATCCAAACACAACCATAACGAATGCATACCGAGAAAACTCATAGGTCACGCATGTAAATATAAGAATAATAATATTATCATAAAAATTCACACAATGGAGGAAACTTTCTAGTGTTATTCATTTCATATAATTTTATAAAGTTTCCAAAAAAAAAAAAAAAATTTTAGAGAAAAATGTAATGAATAAAAATATATTAATTATTAATGTAAAAAAGAATAGCTGAACAAGCTATTGATTTTAATTATATATATATTTGTATATGTATATATATATATATCAGTATATTTAAATAAATTCATATTCTCCATCAAATAATTAATGCATAGTTAATATTTTTTAGCTAATAATTTTAAGTAATATAAATATATACTGTATATATTTTTTTTTTTACTATAGAAAAAACATAATTCAATAAACAAAATTAAAATTGAAAAATTAACTGAGAAAAAAATGCAGTCCTACATATATTTTTTTATTTTTTATTTCTTCTTTCTACAATATTTTCAAGTTGATAAATATAAATGATAAATTCTAAAGTAACTTTTCAACAATTATGTACATTAAAATATGTATTTTTATGTTTTACATATAAACAACATTAATAACAAAATTATATTGATACGGGAAACTTATAATTTATTTTTAAAATGTATATATGTAAACATTTTCCAATTGTTAGATTTTCGTTTTTTTTAAAACTCTCCAAAAATATCTTAATATATAAAAACCCTTAAAAATTCCTTTCTAATAAAAATATAAACTAGAACGAATTAAATTAAAAATAAATTTTACTTCGAAAACTCTTACTCGAATTATTCTACCTAAAAAAGTAGGTATATAAATACAAAAAACACGTTCTTTGTTACGTTCAGAAAGAATTCTCTTTTTATGTAACTTATTGTAAACTAACTGTATAAAAATTGGAATTCTTATAAATGCTTCATCAGTGGAGAGAAGCATCTCAACATTATAATGAATTATCATGAATTTCAAAATTTCGGATAATTTACATAGGTAGGTATTTATTTTATACTCGTTGAATGAAAACGATAAAAAAATATATTATTATGATAATATTAATGACAGTTTGGGAATATTTAAAAATATATTTATATATATTTATGGTTATAATAATAGTAGTGAACTATTTCATTGATTTAGATCAAAAAGCCTAAAAAAGTATACTAACTAGAAAAAATTTAGTACCTTTCAACTGTTAAAATATTCCGATTTTAATTCTGAAAATTTGTTAATATTTTATAGTGTACTTAATGTGTTTAGAATAGGGGGATATATTTTTTGGAAATTGTTGAATGTTTTAATCTTTTGTTATGTTCATGTTATGAAAAATGTATTCCCATTAAATTCTAGTAAAGAACTTCTTCTATATATTAATAATATTGATATATTATCAGAATTAAAATTAAAACATTTTAAATACCCTTAATTTTTTCAAATTGTTGCTATAAAAAACAAAACATTTTACTTTTTATAATCACGATGACCATAAAAGCCTATCCAACTATTTATATTACTGTTTTTCATTATTAGTTGATTTAATTTTGTTTTATTAATGATTAAGTTATAAAAATATCGAAAATAATATAAAGTGGGAACACTTATAAATCACTTTTAAAAAATATTTAAACATTTATCAATAATTGTTTTATTTTCGTAATTGGTGAAAAAACAATTTTGTTTGTACAAAACCTGTTAAAATTAGACGTGGACGTTATCTTTGAAAGTATTTGTCTACTTTATTTTCAAATTGATTTTTACAGCTCTAACTGTATTATGGAAAGTAGGTACTGAAAGTACCTATTCAAAATCTTTTCAGATGCTGTTTATGTCGGTTCAACGAAAATTTTAAGCAATTTTTCACAAGGTCTGTATACTGTGAGTACGGGAGACAGCATATCGTTCATCGGGTTTATTGAGTGTTCGTCTGGCTTTCGCGTCACGAAAAAACATAAAAAAAAAAAAAAAAAAGTACTCACACAGGTATACACAGCTATTAAAGGCGATGAAAAAAAAATACGAGACGAACGATAATAATCGTAAAAATATTAGAATAATTATTGTTATTGCAAGTACAGATACATTTATTATTATGATGGCGAAAGTAGCATAATCGTCGGGGGAGGCGACAATAGAATTTCGGCCTTGGATGTACAAAATCATTAAATGGTTTTGGTGTTATGTAAACGGATTTCAAATTACCTTCGGCCTGGTGACCAGCGAGTGCTGTTCGAACTGAATATATTATTTACACTTGCAGTGATCGCGTGACCCAATACACTCGTATTTTGTTATTATTCTGAAACACCCACACCAATATTGTCAAATCCAGACGTGTAAAATTAATAATATTGCTTGTAAAAAACACGTAAAGTATATGGTCAGGATACATGGTTCGATATCCGATAGTAACATTTAGTTTTTTGCTGCTGGGTCGGATTTTCGCATGACCGCGTAGGCGCACACGCCGGTTTTGAACCCTATTTGAACGAATACATAGTTCCCAGTCGGTATATGTGATCGAACCGTGTATGTACCGTACGAAGTTTCGAAAAATGACCGCGAAAATACATAATATTTGGGTTCCCAGTCAGCTGAATATTGACCGGACCGTATGTTGGTCTGACAAATAATCACGCATTTCGTTTTGTCAAAATCATTTCTACGGATGGCATAGGCATACACGGGCCATGGGTGTATTTTATGCGTAATCTAATATAAATACGAAAAGTAGACAAATCTAAAAAAAATTTAATTGTTTTAGTCGAAAGAGAAGAGAAAATGCAGTTTAGTTCTTTAACGATTTTTAATTTTTTTTTTTTTTAATTATATATTATATACCTATTATAGGTATGATCCATTTTCAAATATACCATTCGTAAATATAAGTTTCCCGGTCGGTTTATTTATCTTTTGAAAATATTGCAAAATTTTAAAAATTATACACATATGATACTCGTATACTAAATATAGGTACCTACTGCATAATATACCAGATACTAATATTACATGTAATATTTAAATAAATATATTTAAATATCGGTAGATATAGGTAGGTATATAATATTATTCATTAAAAAAAAAAACAGTAGTTATAACAACAGATATTTATTATTATATTTTTATATCATTATTTTAAATATTCTAATATAATAGCAATATCTTAAGAGGACGCTATACACACTCCACAATCGTTTTCTAAGGGGTTATGTATAGGCAATTTTTAAGACCATTTTTTGAAATATAAAAATACAACTTTAAAATATTTAAATACAATTCAAAAATAATTTAAAATTGGTCCCGTATCTACTGCTTTTTATTGTTGTATAATAACCAAATATATTTACGAAAAAGTGTTAAAATAGGTTTTTAATGTAGTTTTAGAGTAAAAACACCTAATTTAAAATCAATAAAAAATAACATTTCAGAGTGAATCAAATTTCGTTTCTTAATTTATTAATTTTAAAAAGTTATTATTGTTATAAAAAGGTAATACTTATTACTTTTTTATACTTTAATAACTTTTTATTCAAGTAATAAGTTAAAAATTCCAAATGAAATTTACTCCAAAATTTTGTCCCTTATCGATTTGATAATTAATATTTTAACTCTAAGATCACTTTAAGAATATGTTTTAACAGGTTTACGTAAACGTGTTTTTATCGCTGAAAATCATTGGTAGTCTTCTTAATAAAAATATCATGTAATGCGAATATTAATTACTTCTATATTTTATTGAATATAGAACACAGATTTGATCATTTTCATATATCCAAGTGTTATATTATGGATTATATATAATAGTAGTAGGTCAAATATAATTAAAAACACTATAATTAAAAAATTTTAAATTTAAAACTCGCAAAGGTCAGGACTGTGCATGGACCGTCATACTCCATACCAGAATTTGACATTTATTTTTAAAAGTAAAGGCTAACGTTTGACAACTATTTTTGTACGCGTAAAGAACGTAAGTAACAAAAATGTTTCTTCTTCGCCTGAAAATTAATTATTTTTGACTTTCATTGTTTTTATCATATTTGAGAATTAAAAAATTCAATGTGTGATATAGTCATTTTTAGAGAGCTTATATATTAGAGATAAAAATAATAGATACAAATAAATGAAAAAACATTACAATTGTCACAATTCTTAATAGTTTGAAGAACATCATACAGAATCAACAATAAATCAAAAACCTGTATTGAATTAGAATAAAATAAAACTATATCTTCCGGTTATAAAGTTAAACCGCTTTTTTATATTCACCGACCTTATTAACTGATGTATAAGAATTATTTTGTTCTCAATCGTACCTAATACCTGTACAATTTTAAAATTTGAGTCAAATTTCAATTATGTATATTTTATTCGTATATAAATATGACTATTCACTAAGTATATCAAGAGTCGGTAACTGACAGACCACAAAATGAAGAAAACTGGACCACCAACATAATAAACATTAATATATTTTTTTAATTTAAAATTATTTCATAACAATTAATAATAACAAATAAATGTATATTTATCTATCAAACTAAGATTATGCATAATACATAATAAATATCGATCAAGTATTGTTATAAATTATAATTACGTGTCCAAAATAATAAAACATTATTGATATTATGATAATCCTTTTTTTCTATGGACCTATTTTATTTTATTATTTTAACTAATCATTTGGACTCCAATAGAAATCACTTGCCAACCCATGCACTATATATTATTGTACTCATGTATATATACTGTATCAGTTGCAATGGTATCATGTATAAAACATTGATATATGCAACTTTATTCTTCTGACAAAATTGTTAATTCTATTACGTAGACGTTTTTTGTACCGTACCACATTTTATATCATTAGAGAGAAATAACCTTTATTAGGTGAACTTACGAGTTGCCAAAGTGGCAGTAAAATTTTCAAACACAACAGTGGTACAATAATTATATTATATGAAAGATATGATACATAATAATGTCAAATAGATTAATAATAATAATAATAATAACAGTCGAAGTAGTAATGGTAATAATGATGTAGACAAAAAAGTCCAATAATAAAATAATTAAAATAATAGATTATTGTATAAATGTTTATGGATAATATTTAATGTAAATAATAGTCAAATAAGTTTTTATTGTATAGAATCATTTAATTTTAGATTCTGAGCATATAAAAGACTTTATATTGGTTTTATTGTTTTACGACATTGTGTTTTATTTTTTATTTATATATGTATAGGTACATTTTTATAAGTACAATGAGTAAAAAAAAAGTTTTTGTATATAGAGTTATTTTTTATAGAGCGAATTTAATCTAATGGATACTTTATACAGTTCCTGTTTTTATTTCCTTACAAGTTATTTCCATAAACAAAAAAAAAAACTATAGAACTTAATTCAAATGGTTATAAATTAGAAAATTAAAAATAAGTTTATTACAGTTACCGACTTATATAATATATATATATATATATATATTTTATGTATGTATAATTACGTATTGTGTAGTAATGGTTTTTGAGTAAAGAGCTTTCTGATAGCAGTTTCATTCTAGTAATTACTATAAAGAGCTTTTCATTAGTGTAAAGATAAGCCACCAAAAATAACCGAACGTTTTTATAAATTGGAAAATTATAATACCAGAATTGAGATAAGGTAAGTTAATACGTATCGAATATCTATACAATATTATGTATAATAATATTAGACTATGAAGACTAAAAAATGTATGATTATTATTTTTTAAATTAACCGGTAATGTAAAATTAATAATTTAACATTTTAATTAGTAAATGATTTAGTATAGATCCAAGTGTACAGATTCGTGACCGCCAAAATCTTGTATTATTTGAAATAGGTTTTCATTGGAAACATTACACACTAATAAAAGTTCAATACTTACGACAAAAAAATAATAAATAATTTACACACCAATAAGGCGTAATCACACAGCATAAGTATAATTTGTTCATTATACAATTATAATATATATATATTTTTTTTTTTTTTTTTTGTAATCTTGATTACGCATCAAACACGGTTAGTGGTTGGTGATGAATTTATATATAATGTATATTACGTATACGTCGTATAAATTACAGACACTGTAAAACTAAGCTTTAAAATTCATTCGAGTAAGTATAGCCAAACAACGTGTTTTCATAGTCGCGAACATTCAAAAATATTTCGAAACCAAGGACTTCTTAATGTCTAAACACCTATACATACCTACATATACATAAATATATGTATATATATATATATATAAGTACGTATATATACCATAGTACATAACCTACGCATTAAATATTTAAAAATAAAAACATGTTATTACCATTATAACACGATTATATAGTATATCCCGATGAATAATTGTTTATATTAATATAATAAAATTAATATTATCGTTGGTATGAATGTACCTTATACATGATTATTGATTACAATATTATACTATGATCTATATTGAATATACCCTATATAACTGTACTCATCACTCAGTGTAATAATAATTAGTTAATATTAAAATGTCATGGAAAAATTATTTTCTTAAAAGGTCTAGTCTAACTAGACTTTCCAAAAAAAAAAATGAGAAAATTGAGTGATATTCAAAATTTTCTGAAAAAAAAAAAAACAATGTGGGAACTTTGTAAACCAGATATTTTTAAAATGTTTAAGACGTACAGCAATGTTTGTCATTAACGAGTTAATAAGTTGAAAGTTAAGTACATCTTAACTTTTAACTTAACTTTTTATAGGTATTTGATTTTTTGATGACTTAACTTATTTTTGCTTTTATAAGCTTTTAATGACAAGTTACTTTTAATTAATATTTAGTTAAGTTAATTTTGAAATAATTGATACATTTCGATTTCATATTGTGTCTATTGTAAAAATGGTTGAATAAAAATAAAGTTGTTTTTGTCATTTCTAATAATTATGATATTATAAGAATTATTTATTTCCCAAAAATATAAATAAAACAAGAATACCCATACAGTATTTAATAATTACCTAAGTAGTACTTAAAGGTATACTAATTAAATATTTTTTACGAATCTATTTGTTGTTAATTTATTAACTATTATTATAAATACATTGTAGTATTTTCAATAATATTATATTTAAGATTTTTAAAAATTTTTAAAAGCTTAAAGTTAAAAAATAACAGTATCTCCAAAAAAATAATAGATAAGTATTTATTGTATCTGTAGATAAATCTCAAATGTCATATTGACTCGTAAAAAAAATTAACTTAACTTTTAACTTAAATTAATCGTTAAGGAAAAAAACTATTATTAGGTACTTTAAACTTTTAGTATTTTTTTTCTATTAACTTCACATGAGTTAATGAAAACAATATATTAACTTAATAATAATAATAATAATAAATTAAAATACGTCTAAATAATCACTAGTAATCACTATGTAAATGGCTAAAATTTTAAAAATATAAAAAATTCAAGATTTTAGTACCATTATTTTTAACATGCCTAGGAAATAACCATAATTGATTCTAATGACCACATATATTTGTCCATAGTATATGTCTGAGGTCTAGTGATAACCGATATCAAAAATTGTAATTCCAAAACTCGATATTAATTTTATAAGTCGATGGTTGATGATCAATGCATTTTTGCTCACCTTATGATACCTATAAATAAATATATAATGAACAAAATTGTGTTAAATATGGATACAACTTTATAAAAACAAAAATGAATAATAATAAATCCAAGTAATATTATAATGAGTAGGTACTAAAAAAAAACATGACTTCTAAAAACTAATTTTAAATACATTTTTAGCTTTAAAAAAAAAATATTAGTTATTACAGAATATTTTTGACAAATTTTGTGCTTTAAATAATACCATATTACAATAGTAAAAAATATATAAAAATATTTAAACTATTATCACAATCTTATATTATACTCAAAAAGCATCTAAATAAATACCAAATTAAATATTTATTCCAGTACTCGATACATGACTTGAGAGTTTAGTATCAAGAATTTTAATAAAATTATCGTGACCCAGTGCAGGTGGAAGGGGGGCAAACTGGGTGCGTGTGATTTTAGAGACAAATTTTGCATACATTTTGAGGAAAATTTTACTAATATCGTAAATGTGAATGCACTTTTTTTGGGGTAATTTCCTCTTATTGAAAACGATCTTATTTGAATTTATTACTGTATTACCCGACTTGTAATTGTTTGAAAATTTAAATATTCATTCTAATTTCTCCAAATGTATTTTCTTATTTTTCGGGACACTAAAAAAATACAGGTACCCAAATGTAACCCGTTTTAAACTTTAAAAATTCGTACTATTGATTTGTGATTATGTAGTACCTATATATATATATATATATAGTTACCGTATACAAATAGAATGTTAATAAACAAAAATATGCATAATACCTGTATGATAATATACCTACCAACATAATACGAAATCCTATTGTATAAAGTCTATATATCCGTATGCATTTTTGGTGTCCGTTTATTCATTCATTCATCCATTCGTACGATTCGTTCGAAGTTATAAACAAGCCAATTGTATATGGATCCTGAAAATTATATTGAAAAAAAAAAAAAAATGTAAAAAAAACACCAAATAGTAAATATGTACCTACTATACATTCGGGACGGTTTTATGCGATAAAGCTGACTGCTGCTGAGAAGGTCTGAAGTTTACATTGCAGGTTTCCGTTTAGGTACCTATATATATATACGCTAAAAATATTTAGAAGAGTACTTATACATACATATATATATATACAGTATATATAATAATAATAGTCTCGAATCCCAGGGGTCCATTATTTGTATTGCGGTACTAAAATTTGGTAAAAAAAAATGATTCCGAAAAAAAAATCCACCCTCGTATAAAAAATGTGGGATGCTTATATGGTATTCACCGGAAACGTTGTCCGTATATAAATAGTAAAAGTGTCGGAGACCCGCGGGCGAAGGAAAAATATGATATTTACGACAAAAAAATTTAAAAAAAAGTGTTTTTCTCATGCTTTTTGACCGTCGAAGGCATATCTATCACAGGGTATAGGTAAAAAAAAAAAAAAAAAAAAAAACGAAAACACTCGATGTATCTATATATATATATATATACTCGGTAATACGATACGCATTCAAATATATGCCGAGTGCTGCTGCAGTGGTGTTCGGACCAAAACCATTGTTGTCTGTTTAGAATAAAAAAATAATGTAAATGAAAAAAAAATTGAAGGACTATACACTATTATAATATGTGTGCGTGTGTTTTTTTTTTTTTTTAGGTCCAAATTGTTATAAGGAAGCATATGTTATAGTGTTATGTATTACGCGTGTGTACATCAGGAAGTACAATATTTGCAAAGGTTCTTTCTCATCATCATTTTATATTTATATTTAAATAATAATAAAACATAAAAAAAAAAAATCGGCGAATGTCTATATTATATATAGTGTCTATAGCCGCGGCAGATATTGCTGATGATGAGGGGTTTCATAACATACACCTGCCTTTTTAGGTATATATATTTAGGTGAATAATTCGAAAATTGAATTTTATAAAAAAAATACATAAATACAATATTTTACAAACACATCTGTATGATGAACGCGAAGGACGCGTATAGAAAATATTAATACGTAATATGCAGAATATAACCGCCCAGTGGCGTACAGCTACTGCAGGGGCAGCAAGGGCGACTGCTTCTGGGCCCTCATGGGCCTAACTAAACTTTTATTGTATCTCCTGTTCTTCTAATCCTATAAACACGTAGTCTTTTTTTTTCTGCTCATTTGTGGTTTTCAAAATCAATTTCTCGATTTCCAGAAAAATTTATATAAATGACCTTTATTTGCTTTATTTTAATGGGCGTAAAAATTTGATTTGGCAACAGGGTGCTTCAACTTGTAGCTACGCCACTGGAATACCATTCTATATATCTATACGATTCAATATAACTATCAGCGTCGGGTAAGTTATATGTTACTATAGTTACAAAATAAAAAGGTATAACTATATAACGTTATAATTATAATTACTATAATAACTATTGCGTTATACCTATACTAAATTTAATTACTTTTTTTTTCAACTCGGACGTAAATAGTTACGACAATACTTTCGATATTTTTAAATAACAATAAAAGTTAAAATAATAACATAAATTTGAAAACAATATATAATTTTTTTTGTCAGTCGAATATTATGATATATGTATAATACCTTATCATGGGTATATAGGTAGAATATAGCAATGCTGGTGTAGTATATACAACGAAGTTTCGCTCAAAATCGTTTATCGAAAAAAATTATTTATCATTATCATTGCATTCAAACTAAATATATCCATCACCGTCCATCACTAATACCATACCCAACAAGCGAAGGGCTTTCACACTTACTGACCGGCTTTTTTTATATATACCTAATGTACGTTTAATTTTTAACGACAATGTTTATAAAAATTTACTTTTTTCAATCGATCTAAAATTATTTTTTTCTAACTATTAATTTTTCACTTAATATGAGTTAAATTTTGTCATAAATTTACCCGTAGCTTTTACTATTCGTTTAATAATTTGTTGACTGATATTTAATAGCTGGACGAATTAATGAAAACAATTCACTCAAATTGGTTAAGTAAAAATTAATAGTAACAAAATATATATATATATACCTATTATTTTGTTATGTTTAAAGTTAAAATGGAAAAAAATGTGTAACTTAACCGCGAACAACTCAATAAATTTCATTTTGTTTTATTACAAAAATTAGGAATTGAATCTTTAAACTATTCATTTTACATGTACAATTTATAATATAACTACACAAATTATAATGTATAAAGAATTATATTTTACTTTTCATAAATATCAGACTTAAATTTCTATTAAAATACTTATAACAAACTCACGACAATCGTTCACTCCTGGTATTTCTTAACGTATTTACAGATAATAATTGAATAAATGAAAACTAACCATAAATAATTAAGATAATACAATGATAATTTAAGCTTGTAGAATTAATTAGTTAATGGCATAAATAATCATCTGACTCAATACTTGTCAATGTCGACCATTGCAATTATTGACTTACGTGAATACCTACTGTAGGTTTATCCTAAATTAGAATCTAACTATATACCTACATATATATCAATGTGAAAATATTGAAAATTTTATTAATTTTCAATTATATAACTGATAATACATAGTTTCGTTCATTTACGAATTGAAAAATTTATATAAAAATGACACAAAATTTTCTATAATCCGTCCTATCTCTAATAGGAAATATTCGAACATTCTAATGAATAAATTATCGGATAAACTATAGTTTAATATTTTATAAATAACTTTTTTTATTTTTTTAATAAATTCATGTTTTTTAGCACCTAATTTAATTTCCTGTACAAATTCTGTTAATTGTATTTTCATCAAACTTTTTTAATGACAATGTTTATTGCTATATAAGAGCATAATATTCCTTCGTGGCATTGTGTACGATTGGAATACATTAAATTTTATTAAACGATTTTTGTGTGTCTTTCAATTTGTAATATTTATAATTTTTTTCATATTTTAAAGACGTGAACTAGTCGAAAAATTTTACGTCAGAAATCGTCTCTCTGAAAACACATTTCGATGAATTATTTTCTAGTGATTCGTCGGAATGAATACGTATGAAATTTAAATAGATTTTCTGGCGGTCATGTTCAGTTCAAGTGCATTACCCTTTTGTGAGGACACCACTATAGTAGGTACCTATGTGGTTTTCTCTATCATATTCGCATAATGATATGCGAAACAAACAAAAAAACAAATAAATGATCATCAGACCGAAAATATTTGTAGTGCTATGATGATTACACGCCTATATATATATATACAGTATGCCTCACGAGGATTTTTAGCTTGTTCTAATATTATCTTATAATATTAATAGAGATTTCGTTTTTTTAATAATTTTTGAATATAATATCTAATATTTATTATTTTATTATTTTAAATCAATAAAATTATAAATTTTATTAATATTTTGCTAAACAAATAAAATGTAAACAAGTTATGGAAGTCCACTCTGCGAACGTGCTAAATTATCTACATTTATTTTAATTTATCGATTAATGAATACAATAAACTATAAGTATATGATTCCAAACAAATTGTAAGATATTATATTTGTTTAATTTAATTTAGCCGTGTATAGAAACCTATATAAAATTATATAATCTAACATCTTATTAATAATAACTAACCTGAATAATATAAATATGTACCCACGTACGTCGTTCAACCATCGAAAACCATTTTTTTTTTTTTGAACATATTATAACAACAAACATTTTGTTAAATCAACCTATATTTTTTTATTAAAATCACAGGTATTTTTAGTTCAGTGTAGGTATTAACAAAAAATGATAATAAATTACCTTATATGATAAAATATAAATCTATATCCTATTTACACCGTTCGTTGTACCGGTAGCCACTGACTATAAATGTTATAATATTATTCATTGTAATCGCACTGCAAACAAATGCACATGTGATCGAATTACGATTAAATAATGTACTGCGAGTATATTAAATCATTCAATAAATCTAAAAATCCGGTGATTGTTATTATTTGTTAATTATTACAGTAGGTAACAACTAACAATTAAATTATTGCCTCCACCATAATAATTATTATTATAGGTAGGCACTTATCGCGTTTACATAAATATACTATACTGTTATTATCACGTCAGGTACAACAAGTATATTATATAGGTTTAAATATAATACTTGCCTATATGATATAAAATATAAGTATACATTATTGTAACCGACTATAAAATCGAGTTTAATATGAAAAAACAAGTTTCATAAAATAGAGTCATACAAAAAATAATGAAAACAATTATTTCTATTAAAAAATTGATATTATTGATATCTACAAATTATTTTATACGAAATAAGTACATGAAATTAAATGAACGAAAATCAATATAATAAATCATTGCGTCACATAAAACCAAAATATTATACTTCCTAGGTATATATATTACAGTAAAACTAAGTAAATATATGAAAAAGCCACTTAAAGATGTAATTTGGTCATTGATTTGTAAATCACTTATAGGCAATTGTATTAGTATTTATAAGCATAAATTCAATATTTGGAAGTTCAGCCAAAACCTATTATCAGTGAAAATCCATTTTACGGCCTACTTTTTCGATTAGCGGCTTATAAATAGGTACTATAGTTCTATACATACCACAGCAAAACATTTTTTATGTAAAATAGGTAAGATCTTACAAATTTCAGATGGTAGATTAAATATCTTCAAGTTGCTTACTAAATATTGTCATAGTCGAAAATCGAAAGTCATCCGGCTGTTTTATGGATAACATAAAAGAGATCGATTTAAAATATACATATCACTATGTATCAGATTATCAGATTTAATAATAAAGTTATACAACATAACTTTTATAGGTAGTTACCTATATCAGTGTGCAATTTCACAGTCAATGTGTCGATATTTAACTAAGGTATTAACCTTACTTTTAACTTGATTTTAATTTTCAACCATATTTATTACAAACGAAATGCGTTTGTACTTTGTAGTATTTAATACAATTGATAATATTTACTGGAAACTGTTCAACTATTTATTCAGTGTTTTTTAGAATATATTAATTTATTGCATGTTTTTTTTTAAATATGTATTTTTTGTTTTTTTTTTTTTTTTTTTGCGAAATTTGATATTTATAAATCTCGTAGTAGTAGAAAAAGGATGTCCGGGGCGAGCGGAACAAGTGCCGATAAGTATTTAGAAATTGAAAGTGAGGGAGTATAAGATTTTTTTTAAAATACAATACTTAATACAATTTCACTCGAATAATAAGGCAGGGCCATTATTGTTTTTTTTTTCGCAGTTCAATTGAAAACGAAATCAATGGAGGGTGGAACAACGTCTGACATACCTATATTGAACCGTGTTCGATTTCAGTAAAAACACCATATGTTCTCGTTATGAGATTTGCAAAAAAAAAAAAAAAAAAACCCTAAAAAACTCTATTATAATATTTTATACGTGTGTAAATAGTGAATACCAGCATGTATATACAACCTTGGTAAGATGAAAAATGCAATGTGCACTATACACTACGCATCAAAATCACGGAACGAATGATTAGAACCATAATTTATAATAATTCAAAAATGACGACAAATATATACTACTGACAAAATACAAGATTTAAGAAGTAGTAAGAAAACATAAGGTACATGAAATAAGTACCAAAATCGAACATTTTTCTCTTAGAAAACACAATTCCCGGATAATTTTTTGTTAAATTTTAAAAATGTACAATGACTAAAATTTGGAATCCGATTTACTGAGAAGGTACATAGTTTTAACATAGGTAAAACACGAACTTAAAATTACTAAAAACTGTAGAAAACAATAATATCAGGTACCTATTTCGAATTGATAATATTTAATTGTATAAAATGCAAAATTTAAATTATATAAACAATAAACATATTAAAATAAAATCATTTATAATCTGTTCTCAATATTGTTGATTGATCAAAGATGCGGAGGGTATATAGCCTTAAAATATAGTCCCTCTCCTCATTTGGCACATGTAATAGTAAAAATATAAATAGGTATACATTATACCTATATTTTATCAAATATATACATATCATTATTATTTTCTATCAAAATTCGGAAAAATTATTTAGTAGGTACCTATATGAATTGATTTATATCTATTTTTAAAATATATTGCTGTAAAAAACGGATAAACGTGAATTATTAAAAGTAAAAAATTTAAATTTAAATTAAAAGTAAAAATTCGACGTATAGTATAGGCCATAATTTCATATTATAAATACAATGAAATCCTTTTAGAACAATAAAACTATTTCATATTTTTAATGAAGATACGTTTTTGTTTTTTATGTCATGGAAAATAAAAACAATACATTGAGTACACCTATCCGGCTAATAACAAAACCACTTATCTACCATTATAATATCTTAAATATTATTTATATTCAAACTCTTTAAACGTAATATATAACCATTATTTCGACGAATGTGTATGATAATATTATTATAATAGGTACCTAATATATTGTTTTTTTACTGGAATTAAATTTAAATCGGCAAAATATTAAACTTTAGATAAAGGGATATATATAAAAAAAAATATATATATATATATATAATTGATTATGCTTTAAATTTAAAAAATGAAAACCTGTTGGTTTAAAAAAAACACATCTGATTACCAAAATACCTGTGTAGGTCTTTATAATAATATGATAATAAATATAACTGATTATACCTACATAATACAATGAGATTTAACTCGATAAAACACGTGCCTACTAATTTGTACCAAACCTTCGTCGGGGGTTTTACATAAATTAAAAATGATTATTTTAAAAACCATAATAACCATATACCATTTTATAATATGTCAAAATATTAAACCCCCATCAGATATCAAACATTTTTTAAACGAGTGTAGAGTGTAATTACGCGTTAATTCGAAATATTCTTCATAAAATATACTATTATTATTATTATTATTTTAATTCCACACTACATGATATGTGTAATTTTTGTATTTATATAAGGTTAATGGGATTTTGATGTTTTGTCAACTTGCACAAGGATATATTACTAATAAAGTCGTCCGGCTGCATCCATACGCATTTCGAATATTTTGTTGTTTTACCATTAAACTTTTTCTAGTATTTAAAACATCATTAAAAAGCCTTTTATTATTTCAGATTACACAATTAAACTATATACTTAGGTATGTATAGATATTAAATTCGGCTATAAATATACATAGGTGTACCTACTCGAAAGAGCAGACAGTTTTAGTAGATATAATATTATCGATTGAATAGAAATCACATTTAGTTACTTATACTTACTCATACTTACACAGTAGTTTTTAATGATGGAAAATTAGTTTCATCATTCAGGTGCACCTAATAAAATGTATGTAGTTAAAAGTGAATCTGAATTTCCTCTTATCTCAATTACCTAAGTTTGAAGTTAACTTGAAACTTGAAATTAACTGTTTACTCTGAAGTTACCCTAAATTAATTTTAAAATATACAATTGGACTTTAAGATGAAATTTAGTCTTTCACTATAATGTCTATCTGATGTGTCATTGGGTTAATTTTAATTCAAATCCATTGCGAGTTATGGAATTTACTACCTATTTATTGATATTTATTTCCGATTAAAAAGAAAATGAAATTTACTTTCCAATAATTTTAAATTATTATCACTGATAAAAAAAAAATGCATATTATAACTCATTGTTTATAAATTATTTGTTAAAATTCGTTAAATTGACAATTTACTAGTTATGATTTTATTCAAAACTCGAGTTAAAAAGATAAAAATATATTAACTTATTGATTAAATTAGTCTTGGTTATCGGCTTTTATAAAATTGGAATCCTCGATATTTAAATCGTTTACCAAAAATTCACCGTCAATGTTTTCTCATCGAAATCTCTTCGGGAATTCAACCGATTGATTTTTACTAAACATTATTTTAAATTTTTATGTCACTTGGATCAGAAACATGGATCGGATACCGGTATTGTTTGGGAAATACAGTATATACAATTAATATATGAATAAAAGTTAAAATCGTATATATAATACGTTAAAAATTTCATACGTGATTTTTGCTTTTGATTTGATTTTACTTTTTTATTAATTTCTTGGACCATTTTTTCGATTGATCTGCTGTCTACGTCCGATTTTTTTGTTTTTCGGTTGCCGGTATTTGGCGTTTTCCGAAGACCCGATAAGAAAAAGCAATACCCTATATGGCGTGCCGTTATCATTCGTATGAATAACAATATGTACTAAATACCTATTATAAATCTAACTAAAATTGATAAAATTGTGTGTTGAGCGATGATCGTATTTCGATATGGACGAACTTATTGTATAATGTACGTATTATCAGAAATTCGTACATTTCCAACTCGCAACGATACTTATATAAAAACCCGAGAACGGTTAGTCCGAATGACTGATTCACAGAGTAAGGACATATATAGGTACCATAGATTTCAAATTCCTTAGTAAATGTATTTAAAATGGTTAGACTTTCCTTGTATTATCCAAAATTTTAATTAAATGTACATATATGTATGCTCGTAACGTGTGAAAACTGATACACTCGGGCGAACTTTTATCATAGATATAACTAACGAAATTTAATTCAACCTAATAATAATGGATATTTTCGATAGCGATTTTCGAGTTGTTATAAAATCTGAATACAGTAAATTCAATCTATTTTCGGATTATCTACTTTGTCAATTTATCTATCTGAAACAGAGGTAAAGGACTTCCTTTTAGAAACAAAGGCCCATTTTCGCCACAGGTGGAATATTTTTAAACGAATTAACAACATTATTTCCTAAAAATATTCGGTCACTAACTGTTAGGAATCCTGAAAAAGGTTCATGAATTACACTCAAAAGTAGTTCCACTATCAAGATTTTCACTAAAAAAAACTTACACTTACATGGTAAAATTTAAAAGCAGTTGCATTTCCAAATAAAAGGAGTTACGCACGGTAGGTGTTGCATTTAAGCTTTAAAAACACAACAACCAGATTATTTTCTCATTTTTGCTTATATTTAGTTAGGTGGTCTGTATACTATAAAATATTTCCAGCCCTAAATCATGTCTATACAATGAGTAGAAAAACGTATTAAAAAAAAACGACAAATAAAATTTTAAGTAAAGTCAAAATAAATTTAATTAATTTTTTTAACTTTTTACCTATACTAGATAATCTGTTTTACCATTAACTAATTAACGTAACTAGTTTAAACTTTAAATTATCAGTGCAGTTTGTTGACTTTTTACAATTAATTTTCTTAGCTATATAACGCGTTGGGAAAGAAAGATTTTTACAAGTTCATTATAGAATATAATAAATACCTACCTACACATATTAATCAAAATTAAAATATTTTAATAATTAATTGTAAATGTAAACATAACACTATTTTAATAAGCTTAAATATTCTAATACTAATTTTTCTCGTGGTAAAAATGTATGACGTTTAAATACTGAGAGTTATTTTATTTTTTTTATTTTAAAATAAAAATGTATTATTAATATTTTATAAAATATTTATAAAAAACGAATTAAAATTATTTTTCGTTAACTTTTAACTAAAGGCTTTTGAATTAATTAATCTTTAAAATAATGTATTTTAGCAAAACTTATAAAAGTACTTGAAAAATGAAATTAATTCTACTGTTAAACCAAAATAATATTAGATAATAATATACGGTTTGGTTTTTAATCAAATTAATATTTTTTAAACAGACACTGAACAACGGGGAATGTTGCGAAATAATTGATTAATAATTTGTAAACCATTTAAAAGTGATTATTGTCGTCTGGAATGTCTGATGTATTCGATCTATCATCACAAAAATTACTTTTTAAGTATTCGACCAAATTATACTGTTAATAATAACTTTTTGATGATAACATCGACGTGTCGCACTCGTATTTTAAAATGAAATATATTTACCTATTATAAAAAATAACATTCTTAAAATATATACAATTATAATTTTCCAGCAAGAATAGATAACATAACAGGATTGAGTATAATTTAAAATAATTTCTAATCCATAACCGATAGTTATAGTGTACAAAATTTTTCGAGAGAATTTATTCATTATTATATACCTACCTACTAAAGACCTGCATGGGACGGGCTAGCCCGGCTCGTTCGGGCTTTTGACCGGGCTAGACCTGAAAATATTTATCGGACTTCGGGCCGGACCGGGCTTTTTAAAACGGAAAGATTTTCGGGCCGGGCCGGGCTTATCAGAACTTTATTTTAAACGAAAAATATCTATAAAATATAAATATGTTTTATAGAAATGTCAAACATAATAATATATAATAGGTATTAATTATACTCGTACATAATATCGTTATTACAAAACAAAATATATTTAACGCAATGCATCCATGCAGGTGCCTGTAGTATCTATATAGTATGTAATAATATATATTAGATAGATTGTAGTCAAGAGTTTCCCATCATTTTTCCCACTGTTATTGTTAAACCGAAATCCCAATCGATAAACAACGGTCAAAGTCAACAAGATTTTATTTTTATCGTGTGGTTGTGTCTCTGTACTGTTTGTTTAAGTGTTCCTTTTTCAACATATTATTTAAAATCATTACAGAAGTTGGACACCTACGTCAAATTATTTATCATTACGTCAACAATCAATATTTTATTAATAATTTCTTATTCGAAAACAATAGGCAAATAGCTTAAAAATTAATATAAATAACACAAATGACAATTATTTTATATTTTATATATTTTTATATTATTGATAAGAAATTTTCTTGTGTGCTGTTTCTAGACGCTTAGTTACACTGATAGTAGCACGGTTAAAATTTGAATCGCACAGCGATCTACAAACGCGTACATGGAATTCAACCTTCAAACTGACAATAATATAAGTACATTTTCGAATTTAACACAAAATTGAGCATAGCTGGTTCAATCTTTGACATTGAATACCCGACCTAAGTCGGATTTTTTTTAATGAAACCTTTTTGAATCAAGATGGAAAATTTTTGAGATTTTTTTTTTGTTCGAGCCGGGTCGGACTTTTATTATGAATACTCGGGGCCGGGCCGGGCTATCTTAAAACAAAAAGTGTACGTTTAAAGTCGGATAATATTTTGAAATATTATTTTCGGGACGGGCCGGGTCGGCCCGTGCAGGTGTCTAATACCTACCTCTTATAGGTAAGTAAAGATTTTAAATTCTGTTTTTAATTTTTTAAATAATGAAAATTATAAATGGACTTTTAGATTGAAGCTATAGTTGTTTTACAATGTTTAATTTTTCTATAAACTACTTGTTGATCAGTACATAGCTTGATCCCAGTCATGGGTGGCTCTAGAATTTAATTTTGAAGGGGCCAAAATTGAGTTGATGATCATTTTTTTTTTTTTTTGCGGGGGTATATTATAGGTTATTTAGATAACTATTTATGTGATTTATGAGGGGAGGGCGTATGTATCTCGCATAAATAAGCAAAAAAAAAGGTCATCAATACAAAAATCTATACATATTTTTAAACATTTTAGGGGGATATGGCCCCATACAGTCATCACTGATTCCAGTTGAAAATAGTACCAAGTTGGTACTTTGAAACAGGGAGTAAAAATGATTTTTAAACCTGATAAATCGATACCGGTTTTAAATTCAAAATCACACACCCGAAAAAAAATAGAAAATGTTTTCAAACCCGAAACCGCAAAACTAAATAAAATCGATACAATTTTAAAACCCAAAACCTCAAACTCGAAAAAAATTAAAACCATAGTCAAACCCAAAATCCGAAATATTCAAAATCATATTTTCTTATCGTATATTATTAACGTGATTAATTATTATATTTTAGTGATATTTTTTCATATTCAAAATAATAATAGAAGTACCTAAGTATAATCATAATTTAACTTAATACTGCAATTGAATAATATTGATATTAGATACTTACTAAAAAATAAAATATGTAATATAGAAGTATAATAATATAATAATTAATATTTAATACCTTTTAACTCTTTTGAATAAAATTAAAATTTTTGTTTAAACTTAAAAATAGGTACCTATACAATACTAGGTAATTATGTTTAAATAGAAATACCATCCACCAATCTATCCACTAAATTAATATTTATATTTTATTAAAATTCGTATTACCTATAATATTGTATAATATATAGGTATATATAAAAAAGCACGAATTTATTTACGTAATATGTAATATTTAAATACCTATATATATATAGATATATGTGTGTGTGTGTGTGTGTGTGCTCCTTAAAAATAAATACCTCATACAAATTAAAATAATCTATATATAATAATAATAATAATCAATAAACTCAAATAATTCAAAAACTTTTTAAAATATTTTTGAAACATAACAAAATTTTAAGTCAGGTATAATGCATAATATATAGGACTGACGACTTGAATATAATATATACTACAAGTTGGTTGTACATACGTATTGTTGGACTAACTGTATTTTTTTTCAAATCAGATACCAAAAGCCTGAAAAAGCTGAAATCACTTTAAGTCTGCAACCTGAAAAAAATGTAAATCATTTTCAAACTTATAACCGCAAAATCGAAATATATCATCCCGTTTTGACTTCCTGCTTTGAAGTAGTCATTTATCGTTAAACGAGTAAGGAAAAACCGAAAAATTATGTAAAAACGATAAAAATACAATTTTTTCATATTTAATTTATTTGTAATTCTATTATAAATATTATATTATATTATAATATTATTACTATTTTAATTCTACAATAAATCTTATATAATTACTTGATTTTTTCACCAAAATACGTATTTATATAAAATTAACATAATTTTTTTTTGAATTTTTATACCTACTTCAATTTTTGAAGTATTAAAATGTTTTGAGAAAATTATAGTAATTTTAAATGTTGATATTTTAAAGTCATAAAAGAGGTAGTGATTCAAAAATATTGGGTATATTTCTCAAAATTTAAAAAGTTAATTTCAATTAAATTATATTTAATTACTATTATTTATTAAGTTATATATACCACGTATATGAACAAAATGTTCAATTAAAAAAAAGTTAAATGTTTTTTTCATTTAAATGATACCTAATATGTAGGTACTATATAATTATATTAATTTCAAACAAAATTAAAAATTAAACTCAATTTTAAATTTTAACAAAGCTATTCTTTATTTTTTTATTTTTTTTTTTTATATTTTAACCATAATTAAATGTAACTTTTAATTTAACTTTACACTATTCAATAATATATTATTAAAACATAACAAGTTAAAAAAATCGATAAACATGCCCAGCCTTTCTTGTAATAATTAGCAATAATAATAATAATAATAATTATTTATTATAATATCATGGTAAATATTATAATCGTTGTCATTATAGGTAGGTACATAGATATCTAATATTTTATTATTATGAAATATTCAACGTAAATATTTACTAACAGCGTTTACGAGAATATGCTATTAAATTGCAATTATATTAATAAATAATTAAACTTACAATAGCATTCTGGCATTATTTTTATATGTGGTTTTTCCATTTATTAATAATGTTTTGATGGGATTTGGACCTTTCGGCGACCCGTTTTCGATGGTTTACCCACAATTAAGTGGCGTCTAAGTGACGTCAAGGACTTGGATTGCTTTCGGATGACAATACATAGAATATTAAATTTTCCAAGGACCGTTAACATAATACCAGTTTTCCTGAGAATTTTTCGAAAATATTCCTGAAGCAAACGAACCAATGACGATATAATACCGATGACTTTAGGTGTATATAAGTATAAATTCCTGAAATTAAGGAATTTTGGACCAAAACCTTAAAAGGTTTAAAAAGAGGTCATATCCATAACCAAAATATCGGCAAAAAAAAAAATAATTAATACAATGTCAAAAAAAATTTTTAACAATATAATATATTCCTAGTGACCACTAATTTTCAGAGCGAAGCGATGAATGCATTGGTTTTAAGATTATAGTATAATTATTATTTTTATATTTGTACATTGTCTACACAATGTCTATACATGATTTATATATTTAAGAGAAATAATAAAATAAAATTACAATTAAAGTTGTCTTTTTCAAAATAACTTGAATTGTCCATACGAAATGATTTATTTCGATACTTTGTATTATGTTTAGTTATACTCTAAATTATTATATTATAATAAGTAATATATTTTTAATATATAGTTTTATGATTTTTTATTTGTATACACAGTGTAATAAATAATCAATTTTATAAAAACTTGGTAGTTATCCCTTTGTGCAAACTATATAGCAGGTTAAAGGTTCATATTATATTAAAATTAAAAATTATACATACAACTAAATGAAGGCGTTCATTTTTTTTAAAAGAACATAAATGTATCATTTAAAAAATATATAGATGTACATAAACGTGGACGATTTCATTTTTTATGTGATCGTTCATACCGTCTGTAATTATTAAATATATTATACTACCTTTAATAGTTTTTAAACGTAGTACTTACTCGTGTGTCCATCTCAAGTCATTCTCCTAAAGGTTCATTTAATTACACACAAGATAAAAGTAGGTAAATCGTTTGCCACGTAGTCTTAAATCGTTCTATGAAAATAACATTTCGATTAGTGACATATCAGAAGAACACCGTTTTCGTGTGACGTCTGTTTGATATCTTAATTCTCTCTAAAATATATTTGACCACGCACATAATATTATTTATGTTAGAGTTAGATAATAATCGATTCGTACGAGAGAGAAACCGACCGCATATCATCACGTGTATCTCGAATTTTTCCCCATATTTTTATCTCATGCATAATGCGAAAACGAAGTCACATTTTTTTATTAGTCACTTTTAAAGTAAAATAAAAAATATGCTACAATGGTCGAAGACCATTATGAAATGAAGTAAAATTTGATAAAAACTAATTTTTTATTGTATATCTACTTTTAAAGTGTATTATAACTTGATATTTATTAAGCAAGATGTTGATTCTAGTTAAACTATTTTATATTTATCGAAAACATTATTTCAATTGAGTGCAAAGATGAATAGGTTATGCAATTATAAGCGCAATTAGTAGTTACAATATAGCTATACAAATTATTAAAATGTAAACATTTTCTGTATCAGTCATACTACATTGTTTTATCAACTTTTTCACATTTTATTGTTTTTAAACGATTTAATATAATAAAATATATCGAACAATCATTGGAGGTGATTTAACAATATTACTGTAATGTTATAAAAAGTGTTTGTGCCTTAAATCTGTATGTTTATAGTTTTTTATGATTATGTATTATATCTACCTAATATGTTTATTTATATTTATATATTATGACTGACATAAGAAACTTAATATAAGTAGGTACACAATTTATTTAAAAAAAATTTTACCTACAATCTACATGGCTAAATAATATTTTCTAAGAATTTCGTAATATTTTCGATCTTGCAATGATATTTATTTTTTTTATTTTCTATAAGTAATTTTTCAACCAAAAGAAGTCGAGTAGGAGTTTTGGAGTTTGTTTGCTAACGATATTATAAGCAAATTGGTTCTAGTTGGTAATTTTGAGAGTTTATTTAATATTTTTAAGCTATAATTTGTAATTATTTTAAATATTACATAAACGAATCGATTGTTACTGCACGTATTGGATACACTACAGCAGAAATTATTTCAAAATGTTTTTAAATTTTCACTTTTTTGTTAACAGTCACCAAATTTAAATCACGCATTAAATGATTAAAAAAATAATAATAATAATAAAGTAAACGAATTGAATTAGTTTTAATCTCGTTTGATTTTTAAAAAAAAAAAAAAGTGGATATCAATATTAAATATTCCAGTAATAAATCCCGGACGCTCGGAATCTTATATGAACTCCAACACTTGTCAAAAAATAATATACTTACCTCCTATATGTAATTATAATTGGTCAATATACAACCTATTCGTCCATCTATATAATATACGAGCATAGTATATTGTTATAATAATACTATGTATTCACTACATTATACGTCCTATTCATCGATATATGGGTGAAGTATCAATTGATCAAGAAACGTGATTATAACAATAAAAGTAACATTATTTCTTTTTATCTATTATGATCGAAACATTAGATACCGAGTGTGTTTGTCAAACACATTTTATTTTTCACAGCATATTATACAGATGTCCCGAGGCACACCTCGTTCGAACGGGTTCAAATTGCCAAACGGATTTGTAGCGTGATCGGAAGGATTGCAATTTGCGAAAAAAAAAAAAATCATCACCTGGTCGGTTACTCGAATTACTTTTCGTTGAAGTAATAGGTGTTTTTATTTTTTTAACTAAACGATTAAAAAAAAAAAATACTCTTGAGATTTTTTTTATAGATCTTTTTTCTTATATTACATATTATTGTTATCTATATAGCTGCTATGTAATATGATCAGTATAAGTTTTCTCATACCACTAAAGATTATAGATGAAAATTGTTTAAAAAAAAAAAAAAACAATAAATATTTTTCGATTTTTTTTTAATTATCATTTTGTTAGATAACCATAATTCTGAGAACGTTTTGTGAAAATATTTGAATTCATATCTCAAAATATACTTTTTTACTTTTAAAATTAAAATCCTCTTTAATAATCTATATTATAACTAGGGCTTTTCATTTAAACAAATTATATGTCTTTGAAATTAATAAAGGTCCTTTGTCCACACACAAGGTTAATAAGGGATTCAATCAGGCATGGACTGGTTGTCAATCGAGGGAAATAATACTAACTGGCCTAAATGCAGTAGTGTATACCTACATCACTTTGAAAAACGGAAAATATGCCCCACTAAATTTTCCACCGGCAACACTTATGATTTATGAGCGACCGCAGGGAATAGTCTATATATAATAAAAGTATTTTTGTGGAAGGTTTGTGTTTAAAAATCTATTTTAATTACTTTTTATTAAATATGTTTGATATAATCAACCTGTACGAATAGTCAATGCTTTCTCAAAATGGATACAAGTAATAATAAAAGGCCTATTATCTGTGTTTTCCGTGAGTGATATCAAACATGACCATAAAGACTAAAATAAGGAATAAAGAGACCAAACTCCGTCAGATAAAAACATCTCAAAAAGTGTTGCACGATTAAACTGCCGCAGACTGTGTTGTGGGTGCATCCGTAGCTAATTTTACATGCATAAGTAGGTAGTATATGAATTAATTAAGATTTTTTAATTTATTAAGTAAATATGCAAAATTTTCAATCACGACCTATTATAAATTGTATAAATGGAAAATTATGCATTCGTTCATATCCCGAAAAAACATTTTGTAATCTTAAACATTTGATGTAACGTTAATAGTTAAGTGTTTAATAATAAATATTTTATATAACGTTAATAGTTGAATGTTTAAGAATGTTTAATAAACATTAAATTAATGTAAAATAATTAATGTAGAAATGTGAAAAACATTTCATTGAATATTTAAATATTAAATATTTAAAAATTAATATTCAACATAACCTTTAAAAAACAATGCTTAATTCATTATCATTTTATTCATATTTTAATATTTAGCGCCTATAGGATAAATTTCAGAAAGGGGCAGACCTAAATAAATTATAATATTTTCATATTACAAACAACCAGTTTTAGCAATAATCCATTATAAAGTAATGTCCAGGGATGTCCTTTCCTTAACCCTCTCATGGCCAATAGGCACCTATGGATATTGAGTTTAAAATAGGGAAAGGGGTATTTAAAACCACGAAATATAGGTCACTTTTCGACTACCTGCAACAATGATCTTTTGGAATTGAGAGAATTAATTTCCCGTGGATACGATAATATAGGCAAGGCGAAGGAGGGGAAATTTTTTAATCGTTATTGCGAATTTAATAGTAGCATTCTAGTACTCGGTCTAATGTCAAAATGTGTCTCTCATTTGTCACATTTCAAAATGTGTTATACACTCCGGTATATAACATACTTACTAAAATTCATTTTTTTTAGTATTCTCCAGAGTCCCTCCCCTACCCTATATACAGAGGCTTTTTGCAAAAGGCGGGTAGACAAAACTACGAGGCGTTCGGTTTACTTCCCCTTTAATTATGAACAATCCAAAATTAGCTTTTGGACTAACCAAAAAGTGACTTTTAGTATGATATACCTTAGTGTACGAACACTTATGAGCATGTTTAATTTCTATAAAAATTATTGTTCATTTTAAACAAAAGTTAAATAAACTTACAATTTAAACTTAAATAAGAGTTATTTATTACATTAAAACGAAGAAATAATAATTTCAATTAAAAATATTATCATATCTGTGGTCAATGATACTCAAAACTATTAAGCCTGTAGAAAGGGATTGAAAAAATAATAATGTTAGTATAGTATAATAGTTTTTGTAATGTATAATATGCGTAGAACTCACCGAAAAATATTCGGGACCCAAATCGGATGCAGCCAATCGACTTACATCGATAATATTATTTAATGTTTTCAATCTATAATTTTTAATCGATTTAAATATTAAATTAATTAATAATTAATTAATTGATTGTTACTGTATGTGTTTAGATACACATCAGCAAAAGTTATTTTTAAATTCCTAGTATTTTAAAACTTTCACTTTTGGCTCCACAGTCATGAAATTTTAATAATGTTGGTGACCTTAAATAATTAAAAATAATAATAATAATAATAATTAAATTGTATAAAATAATAGAATTGAATAGTATAAATATCTTTTAATTTTAAAAAGATTTCTTTTTCGAAATATTTTTTTTTGGGGGGGGGGGGGGAATTTATAGTATTAATTAGTTCTGAGCGCCTAATCCGGAACAATCCGGATTTATAAATATGCTATAATCTGTTGAATCCGAATTGCAATTACAATCCGGATTTCAACAGCAATCCAGATTAACAGATTACACGTCGAATCCGGATTAACGGATTACACGTTGAATCCGGATTACTCGCCGAATCCAGATTACATTACGAATCCGGATTAACGGATTACTCCCCGAATCCCGATTTTAAGTTTTCTTATAAATCGGATACCGTTATAAAATCCTGTTATTGTGCGTTGTTATTTTAATTGAATATCGTTGAAATCGCTAATAGGTACTCGGTACTCGGTTATCGTACGAAATTATGAAAACTGGTGTATTTCTGTTCCAAAGTTCGAAAAAATTTTGCGATTAATCAGCCGGCCGTCAAAATACAAATAGTCATAAATAGTCGGTTAATTAAACGAATACTTACTGTTTGAAGACTCGAAATTTAAGATTATGGTGAAATAAAATAAAATATTACGTTTAAGTTTTTTTGAAAACTAAAAAAAAGAAAAAACGTCCCACGTTATCACTGGTTCGAGATATCACTGGAAAATATTTTTCAACTTTTATGAAAAACACGCAAAACAAAGAAATGATAAAAACAACGACGATCGAAATATACGTTAACCATTTTAATTGTATTAAACTTTCTTATAAGTTGCCTATTATATTGCCGGATTGGATCCGAAATCCTAATTCAATTTACAATCCGGATTGACGGATTATTCCCATAATCCAAATTATATTTGTAATCTAGATTGGTGGATTATACCCACAATCCGGATAATATTTGCAATCCGAATTGGTGAATTGGATCCGAAATTCGGATTGGGTCCAAATCTGTAATCTGGATAAAACCGATGGAATCCAGAATCCTGATTGTATATTTTAATCTGGATTACAGATTGGTCAAAAGATGCTCAGCACTAGTATTAATAAGTGTAAAAATTAAGTTTATTTTTTTAACAGTTCATAAAACGTGTTCAAATAAACATGTCAAAAACGGATACAAAAAACAATCGCTAATGTTTTTTTTTATTTCATCTTTCTAAAGTTTTCGAGTGAATAAAAATAAGAAATACAAAAGTAATATTTTATTCATAAATAATAAAAAACAATGACAATATTACAACATAAACGTCACCTCTATAAATGGTATAATAGTAACTATAGGTACTAACATTCTAATAATATATTCCTTAATTCGTCTGAGATTGCATTATTGCTGTTAATGTGTGATCACGAACTTTTCTAATTTGTTTAGTATTTTATTATTCAATCACATTGTCTTCAAGTCTTATGAAAACTGATTATATTTTTCACATTAATTATTATTTATTCAAAATATTCAAATTCAGAACTAAGTATATATTATAGTCATAAATATTAAATATAAATTATTTGCTTATTTACACGTTGATTTTTAATGGGTAATATGCATAGGCAATTTTTAAGAAAAATATTTTTTAATATAAATGTGTTACAGTATTTAAATATACCTAATTACTACTTTTTATTACAATTTAATTAAAGTATTTATTCATAATAATACATAAAATTAAAATAATACAATTTTTTTAATAGTTTTAGCTGTTATAATATCTATATTAGTAAATCAATAAAAGACAACATTTTATATTCAACTTTATTGGAGATTTACACTAGTATCACTCAAATATTCTATGTTCAAAATTCCTTTTTATTTTTTCTAGTGGCTTTAACGTTTTTTCTAATTAACGTTTTGCAAAATTTCGTATAGGTCGCCTCTGTTTTAATAAGTTATAAATTAAAATTAAGTTAAAAATTCATGATAATTTTAAATAAGTTACGTAACTTGTTACTTTTTTTATAGTTAACTTTTAACTTAATAAGTTACTTTTAAACAACTTTAACGTATTAACTTCAAGTCAACTTTATACAAAAGTATGTAAATATTAAGTTAAATTTTGACCGAAGGACAATGCAAGTTTTCTGAATACATTTTCAGTTTCTTGTTTTTAGTATAGTTTATTTATTATTTATCATTTTTAGCATCAGTAATGATGCAATACTGGGGACCCTTATTTCCAAATATATAATATAATAATTTTTAATTCATAATTATTTGTATATCTTACATTTTCTAAGAACAGGTCTTTCAATGTTTGTATAAAAGGTTACAAAAAACTATAATTTTTTAAGACATTTATTAAAAGTTCGACATATTTTTTATCTAAAAAATTAATAATGGATTCTACAGTCTTTAAATTATAATTGTCCATGTTGGACTAAGCCTAATCTTAGAAATTATATACCTAGGTAAAGGTTGGACTTTGTGTTTGCCTAGTATAGAAAATATATTGAGGTGGGTACCTAATGTCATATATTAATTTGATATCAATATTAAATATGAATACAATAATGTAATTACCTTAGCAGCTGGAAAGTATTTTCTAATTTTATTTTTTTCCCAATTAAATAGTTTTAACTTTTAACTAAGTCAAGTTAACAAAAAAAATATTAATATTTTTTTAACTTAACTTAACGAATTAAAAACAATAGTTAACTTGCCAAGTTTTGCTGAAATATTATCCTTATATATATTTTATAATAAATTTCTGAACTTTAAAACCACTTGACGAGTTATTTTAATTTGTTTTTGATGGATATGTTTTACTAATCATTGGTGTGTACGTAATATGACGTTATCTTAAAATTAATCATTATTGCTATAAATATGAATATTGTTGGCATTTGTTTTTTTATATTTGTCTAATATGAAACTATCAGTTAGGTACAAAAACGAATTATATAAAACTTTGAATAAATATACATACATATTTTTTTTTATTATTGTTCTATACAACTACGAAATGTGTATTCTTTTTTATTTTTTTATTTTTTTGGTAATCATTATTAACAATTTTAATTTTTATAAATTATATCTTTATAATTAAACTTATAATATTTATTGATATAACGTTCTGTGAATGACATGTTATTAAAAATTAAAAATCACCTTAATACAATACCTACTTTAATCGATTTTGATTTTTATCAAATTTTAGACTTCCCTTGACTAAAACCTACCTGTTTATCCATTTCGATATGTAGTTAGACGAATGAACTTTATATTAAAATTATTTTTTTTATATGATTTTATAGTGTTTTTTAAACAGATATACCTCTTACTTTTTGAAAAACATAGAATGTAATATTTGTTTAACTTATGCTATTATGAAAAGAATGCATTTTTTTATGAGATTTGAACAATTAATATCTATATAACATGTACCCATAGACTTATAATGTATAGACCGGGCATTGCACTCGATTTGTATATAAAACGTTGAAGCCAACATATGTGCGAGAGAGACAGCCTCTGAAATTACTTTTTCAAAGAGATTATATACAATTTTATAATACTCTCTGACGATAATATGTTGTG
>JAIPRL010004330.1:0-39176 GCA_025469235.1 Pemphigus obesinymphae
TGAAAAAAATTTTAACCAGTTTTAAACCCGAAAACCGTAACCCGGAAAAAATTTAACACATTTTAAACCCGAAACCCGTAACCCAAAAAAAATATTAACCGTTTTTCAACACCGAACCCGGAACCCGCAAAAAATTAAAACCGTTTTTTAACCACGTATCAGAAACCCGGAAAAATTTTAACCGGTTTAAATCCGTAAGCCGAAACCCGAAAAATTTTAACCCGTTTTGACTCCCTGCTTTTTTCAATGATTTTATTTCATATTCTATTTTATCTTACTAAAAGCCACTAATTGTTCCACGTTCCCACTCATTTCCACATTATGGACATAATCATCCTCTTCACGGAATGTTACGTAACTTAAATAATTCCAACTTTTATCCATAATTTAATTCCAAAGCCATATCAATATACCATTATCACTATAATATCTGTATTTTTTCTCATTGTATACTATTTTGGGTATATTTTATATTATATAAAAATTTCTGTCCAAGCATTAATAACTTAAATGAATATATTTTTTCTCATTTCAATATACTTTTTACAAGAATGAAATTAATTTTTACTTACAGTATAACATGTAACATATATATATATATATATTTATATATTTCAGGAAAAAAAAATTTGAAGAAATTCAAATTCGAGTCTATTCGAGTTACTAGACATGTCAGTTATTGGTATAGTTAGTATGAAATACATTATAAACTAGTTCAGTGCTGTCACAAATGATAACTATAAATTATAATATTTCACCATATCTACACTATTGCGATTTACCGACTAAATCGATTTTACGCCAATTCAAAGTGTGTTGACAGTGATATAATATTTTTAATATTCACCATTTTAACTCATAACTATATTGATAATCGTTATAATACGAAATATATTAGAATCGTACATTGAAAAAATATAAATTTTTATAAAATTACTTATTATTGATGAAATAAAATAAAAAAATCGTTTAGAGATTTAATATTGTTAAATATTTACAATTTCATTTTGAATTTAATATTCTAAATGTAGAACAAATTTGTATTATGTTTCTAGCAAGAAGTAAAATATGACAAAATTTTTTTTATATGTTTCTAAAGTGTTTAAAAAATAACACCAAAAAAGCTAACACTACATTAATACCCCTCCCCTTCTAACAATTATTTTTAGAATAGTTATTGTATCTGAAGCCCGAAACATTTTTATTTTTGTTTGGAATGTATTGTGTGAAGCATTAAAAAAAAGCGTTTTGATATCCGAATCTTAGTTATTAATTATATCTAAATGTATATATATATATATTTTTTTGTATCTCAAATAAAAAGGTGAATATTTATCGTGTCAGACTAGTTTTTCGGGCAGATCATATTAGTAATATTTTTAAATTGCATACATATCTCACTATTACTATTAATCAAATTACAATAATATGCGTAATAACTTTTTTGATATTTTTTTTGTCTAAAGAAATAATATTTTACTTAATGTTTATCTTAATGTATTCACTCGAATGCAAGGGATAACTTTGGTATAAAATTGAATTAAAAAAAGAAAAGTTCATAAAAATGAATTATAATTTTTAATGTTAGCATAAGTTTAAGGACAATTTATTGGAAAATAATTTTAAAGGGTGGTAAATTCCTTAATCTATGGAGTAAAAAAAAATTATATAATCGACGATGTAACTGATATTCATTGTATACATTTTAGTATATTTAAAAAAATCAATTTTATGGAAAATATATTTTTAAAAGTCCACGTTACAACCTACTGTATTATTTTGCAATATATAATTTTGCAAGTATCGTAAGTTTATTCATTTAAAATACTGTTGTGCCAATGGCCTGCACCAATGGTTGTATAAGGAATTTCAAATAAAGAAATAAAGTCATCGAAATAATAATTTAAATGTTATATATAAATTAAATCATTTTCATTCTTATTTGAGTGAGAGCTTTAACGGTTCAAAAAATAATTAATAAGGAACCCATAACCTAAATTTAAATAACAGTCATTAACAAAAAATTAATATAATAATAATTATTGATTTCTTTAAAAATATTCAAGAACGCTATTATTGCATTTTTTTTACGGCTGAAAACACAAACGTTCATAATCATGAAATACGAATGAAAGGATTTCTTTTGACTACCGTGTTTCCATTTAAACGAATAATAAACATATTATACAGGTATGCCAGAGTTTTATTAAAAAGAAATCATTAGCAGAAAAATTAAAAAGTGACTGTAAATGAAAAAAAAAAAATACAATTTATAATATTTAATAAAATATTGAAGTTCAAAGGATAATATTAAATAGAATTCTACCTATAGATTGGTTTAATAAATTTCTTACTAGACTGGATTTTTTTTTGAACAGGTTATTATAATGTATATATATATAATAAATTAATTTAGTCATAGTCAAATTTCTAACTAGATTCAATTTTTTTTTTTGTTTAGTTGAGCTACAGACAATATAATATATATACATATACATATTATACATTATATTTAAACAAATTTAAAAACAATAATAATAAAAAAATAGTCCATTGAAAAAATATGAAATTAATTTATTATTTATTAAACTATAATAAATTATTAGATAGCTAAATTGAAATGTCAATTACTTGAGAAAAATGTACCCTTTAATTTGAAAATGTTGAACAATATAACGTGTAAAAGATAAATATGATTTTTTAATTTCTTACTTGGACTGGATTTTTTTTAAACATAGGATGTTATACATATATAATAATTTAATTTATTCCATAGTCCGGCTAACTATTTGAAAAAAAAAACCCGTATTATAAAATCTTTAAATATTTAAAAAAAATAACATTCAGGAAATTCTTGTAAAATAATCTTTATTTTTTGATTATGCAGAGTATAATAGGACTACTTAGCACTTGGGCTATATTAAAATATTTTAAATTTAATTAACAATTTTAGCGGTCTAGAATAAAATATTTAAATTTTAAACGAACTATTAAAAAAAAAAAATAATAATAATAATAACACTAGTATTAACTAAGCTATGATTCAATCATTTATTTTTTACATTATTTTTTTATTTTTACTCTATTTGGTACTTTGAATCAGTTTTTGATTTTTCTAATTATTTCTTTAAGTTTAAAGAAAATCTAATAACAGAAATATTTTATAAATATTGGAGAAATAACGAAATATTAAATAATGTTGCCATGGTTTTACCATTTTTTTAAATTATATTAATATTATACCGAATATTGTCTCGAATCGTATTTTTAATGCAATGGTTTATCTGTGCTTTCAGTTTGAAAATAATAATTATGAAATATCCTCTCCAAGGACCGTAGGGACGATGGCCCAATTTCCATTATTTGTATACCATATAGACAATTTTTTTTATATTAAATTTCTAAATTTTTAATTAAAGAGCAAGAATGAAATAATTATTTAAACAGTTCTTTACATCACACAAGAAATTTTAATAACCTTATAATATTTTAAATAAACTTTAAAGGACTAACCAAAGCTAAATGTAAATATTTACAAGAAGTGGTAGAAGATCAAACCACCACTATTGACACACTACAGAAAATTTACATCTCAATTAATTATAATATAAGCAACTACAAAATAAATGACTTCATACTCGTGTATTCTCACTTTCACCATAGGTACGACATAGACATCTACATACAGTTTTAAAATCACAAGCATTATTATCGGGGACACCGCAACAATGGTCCTAACTATTGTCCCAGCTCAACAACTATAAACCACAACAACACTAATTGGGAAAATAATGCATTTCCAACGCTCAATAGTGCCTGTGCTGCTTACTGAGGACTTTACAGCCATAACACGACTTAGGGGTACAGCGAAATAGACTAAACTGTTGACGCACTTCAAAACAGAATTTCGTAATCTGATTTATATTTGCTGCAAATTCTAGTCAGTTATGTGGAGGTCATGTTATAATCCAAGCCTAACAATGTCCAGGATATATATACTAGAGAAAACTATGGACGGAGCTCTCGCGACAGTATTCGGGTGGCTAATAGGCTGAGGTTATTCGTTTAAAAAACGGAGGGAGCCCTTCCTGTTTGTACATGTAGAAACGGTGTTTGCGGTCATTATGTACGCCACGGTTACTGCATGAAGGTCCACTTTTTGCGCCGTGGCTTAGGATTCCACATGCTTGGTTGAGACTTAATTTGCCAAGAACTCTATATCATAGGAAATCTTCGGAACGAACACCATACAATTCAGCCTATTAGAGACATAATATCTGACCGCATGGGTCTGCTTCCGATATTTAAGTTGTAGAAATCAGCACCAACTCTATGTTAAAGTATGACATCCAGATATCTCCCAGAATCCTTGGTCGTGATCTTGTTGGCCCTGAATTGGACTTTGAATAAAGTCCAAGGGCAATTTTCCATTCTTCACTAAAACCGTAGACTTTCCCACCTATAATATTAATCCAAGTGCATCACCTCACGCCCTCGCCCCTGCTAGAACATCCAACATTCAAACTATTAAGTGACTGGGTGTACTAATCGAGACAGTGATATTATTTGCAACGAGCTGAATTCGCACGTAAGGTGGGAAAGACGTTTGTAGGAGTTCCACCAAGGCATTAGTAATTGCGGGGACTCTCCTTGTAAGCATTACCTAGTTAGTGCATCCTTCGATCATCATTGTTGCTGTTGCAAAAATATGTCATACCCCCAAGTCTTCCAGATCCACCATCAATGCCCAGTCCAGGTTATATTGACATATTTAGAAGGACTATGATGGATATTTTTATACCAATATCTGAGTATAAGGTCACCAGAGCAGATCCCCAATAACATCCATCGTCGACGTACTGAAATCCTGACGGTGGTGGTTGGGTCTCTGTAGGGTCTGCGTAGGCACACCACTTGCTTCACTTCACCACGTTTACCATAGCCTGACTTATTATTGGATAGGCGAGCATTAAGATCAAGCCGGTTAATCGATCATTTCCCGGAGCCTTAATCCTAAATCCCCAGAGTGTACGCCTCATACCTTAAAGCGAGCTGGAAGTGACTTCGAAGTTCTGCGGAGGGTTCTTCTCGTAATTAACTAATCTAAGAAGTTCATGGTTTCGGAAACCGTTTCTGAATATCCACCATCGAGCATGTACAGTGTGCCTAGTGTACTCGACTATTTGGGTCTGCTTTTAGGAAAACTTTTATACAATTTCACTCTCTCTAACAAGCTCCTTTTTCTACATAGGACACACTTATATTTACATAGAAGGGCTTTATTCTCTTTCTTAAGCGAATTGTACTCCTTACGAAGATAACTCGATGACACTCCATCGACTAGCATCTTTTACAGATCTTTACGGAGCACTTTCAATACCAAAAGTCTTCTGAAATCACAGGCCCTAAACTTCGGATTTTATCTCTTAGTTTTTGCCTAGTGAATGATTCATTTAGGTTCTCCTGTGATGGTAGCCTCCTCGACTTTCCCTATACCTAGTTCAGGTTCGTTCTGAAGAATTCACAGTTTGCCTTTTTAATGTTAAACCTTGATCATACTACACTCTTGCTCTATGAACCCTTTTTTCAGCCATCGAAAACGATATCACTCGGTGGTATTAATATTAGATCTGCCATTGGCGGATTCAAAAGTTTGGTAAGTACAGAGCCCATTCCCGAGTTCTTAGCTTGTTCCGTTGATCCATCCCAGCTTTACAGGGTGACTCCTATAATGGTATCCCTGCTTCACCTGACAAGATAGTCTAGCCGGGCTCTCTTGCCAACCTCACTTATCCACTGGAATGTCTTATTCACTCTTATCCTTGTCTATTCCAAAGTTACTCATCTTTACATACTTATACTTATTAAAGGGCAGTGGCTTGAGATTCTTGCTCGTTGTGTTCTTCTGTGTTTTGATCGAGCCTTTAATCATACCATTCAACATGACAGATGCTACACACTATGCTCTACCTGGAGCGTTTGATGATGTGTCTTTTAAGATGATGAGTTTCATTGTTCACTAAGTGTATGAAGCACAAATTGTCCTTTATCTTTACCTTTGCATTTTTGCGTTAGTTGCTCATTCAGTGCCACAAAGAAGCGTGATTCTGAAACCATCAGAGTTTTCCCCTTGGCTGTGGTTTCACTGGATAGCTTCGTTAGACAGCGCAAGAAGGTAAAAATTAATTGAATCCACTGAACAATTTGATATGAAACAAAGAAACCATGAGTCATGGAGGGTGTGTGGTACATGGGAAAGTGTGGGGGGGAATACAAACAAAACTATGTAATCAACAGTTATAGGCCAGGCTTTAGCGACGATCATAGTAGAAAACTCTAAAGGTATAGTCTAGAAAAATCAAAGGAATGCTGTAAAATAAATTAGTTTCAGAAAATATAAGCCCATAGTGTACCCAGTTCCATCTTAGACACTTGCTTCAGTGTCATGAATATCAGAAACGCAATCAAGGATATCAAATTGGGCAAATCCTAATTGATATTGATATGGAGTATACCTAGAATTCCTATATAATGTGGAACCTTAAGTATTGGGTTAGATTAAGAGAGTCTACAACGAAGTTTTCAAGTCCGGCATACTCCCAAAAATGTAGATGGAAGCCAATGTGTGACTTAGAGCCAAGGATACCAGAGGATAGTCCCAAAAATTATCAACCAGTATCTCTCTTCTCCAGTATATGAAAAATTATGGAAAGAGTTATCTTAAATCGCATAGACCCTTTAGTTGAAAAAATAATCCCAACATTTCAAGGTGGGTTCCAACCCAACAGAAACTGTGGTGATTTATTCCTTGCAATCACTTTCTATCTGGAAAAAATATACAATGATGAAAAATAAACTGGAGCTACTGGAACAACTTACAAGTACATTCCTGTTCAATTTCTAGATATATCCCGGTAGGATCATATTATATATATAATGGACATAACCACTAGCTTCCTCACTCTACTCAGAATCTAAAATACATGTAATTCATTGCATATATTTATATTTTATTATAATCAATTTTTCCTTTTATATAACTATATAGCAAAACGATATTTCATTTAATGGGAATTCAAAAACAAAAAAATTTATTGACAATTATCTCGTTATTTTAGAATAAAAATTATCTTGTTAGTAAGTTGTAAAAATTATCATTATTAATAAGTAATTAATTATACAACTCAATGAACAATAACTTTTTAACTTAATTGATGTCCAGGCTTGGAGTTTTTGAACACACTGTATAATAAATTACTATGAAAGAGTTCGACGATATTTTTCTAATATGTAGATACTTAACATTACAAGTTTCGCAATACAATAATATTATACAATAATATACAATTTTAAATAATAATTAAAACGACAATGTACGTCTATGTTTTAATTAATTTTAAAACGAATAGTTAAAATCAATTATTTGAATTGTCGCAGAGTATAACTAATAACAACAGTTTGAAATGTATATAGACGTTAAATATTACGGTTGAAACCCAGACTTTGGACAAATAAATCCTAATACTATACTTGTATAAAACAAACAGGAATTCAAAATTATTTCTATATTTTTGTACTATATTAGTCATATTTCGTGGAATCACTACGATTAATGGTTTTTTATACTCTGTATATTATTACTCGTACATGGAAGCATTCTTATACGTGGAATCATCGAGTAAAAAAGATTTAAATTTGTATTGTACACAAAACAATTCACTTATCGTGCACACCACCTTTAATATTTATTTGGTAGAGGTACGTGTATTTCATTAACTTTTAACAACTTGACCGTTCATTAGATCCGAATTTGGGATTTCAGCAAATTCACCGGTCAAATTTCAAGAACTTTTTAAAATCATTAAACTATTGTTGAATTAAATAAACTAAAACATAAACATATATACTCGTAATGATATCCAGTATAGTAGTCGATATAAAAACGTGGATAATATGGCAGAACGTAATAACATCAAGATAATCTATAGTTATTGGGTGTGCTTAATAAGTGGAATCTCTCCACCACGCATCGGAAGATAAATTTGTACGAGAAATAAAAGAACGAAACAGGGTTACCATCAATTGGTTATTTTCAAATTTATAGACAATATCACCTCGGAAACAACTTCAATTATGAGATAGCTTCCAGAAGATCTGTGAACTACTCAGCGACAAGACCAGCAAATGAACGTTTAAAATAATGGAAAGTTAGTTCAATGATATGGTAAATTAAATACTGCCTTCTGGACACTGATTTCCGGTTACAGTTTTGAATATACCTGTATGTATGTATGTATGTATGTATGTATGTATGTATACAGTTACTAGCCTCTTTACTAGGCTATATAAAAACAATTTTTTTGGTTTTTTATAATTTAACAAGCTTTAAAATGAAAATTATTTAAAAAAATGTATTCAAAACATAAGAAAATAGTTTTTTTCAATTATATTTATATATATATATATTAAGTTTTAAAACGTGAAATATTTTTCTACATAACCTAGAAAAAAGATACATTTACACAAAATAGATACATATATCTTTTGATAAAATGTAAATTAGCAGTTTACACTAATAAATTAGTAAGTTTAGGGGGCAAGTTTAGGGTTTTATTGTAATTTACTCATTTGTATACAACGATCGGGATTTCGTTTCATTCCGTATTATGTGTGTGTATTCAGTATTGGCATTATTTACACTTGAAAAAACAAATATTATAATGCTATTATTTGCGAGTTTTGTTATAACGTACTTAGGTATAATAATTCAAGAGCCATGTACACGCATTTGAATGTAACGTCGAACAAACAACTAGTTGAACCGTAATTTGAACATACATAGGGGGAATAATGTCCTTGTTTATGGTCGATTGAAATCCTAGTGTAAACGTCGATAGCAATAATTATTATTATTCATAAAATCACGAATGACGTGAGCACCGCAACATAAGATTGTTGAAATAAAATTAATTTAGATTTAATTGGTCACGCATGTTGGTTTCGGTCATGTAAGAATTTATTATATGGTTATTGCAATATTGTAATATTATCGTCCGTACGTTTTATAATGATAGTCTAGCGATAAGTGCAAATGTTCGAATTAGTGAAGTGGAGTAGGACACTTGGGCTTAAAAAAAATTATTCATTCCTTGAAATATTTCACCCCTCTTAAGCTTCAAGTAATGACGAACAACTGCAGTGTTACAATTTAAACATTTGACTTTCAAGTATAATCATAATGGATTACAACAAATTAATTGTTGTATATATTTTTAATTTTTAGTAAAAAACCTCTGAAAAACCTCTTATATTACCTAGTTATAGTATTATTGTATATGTATATTTTAGCTCTCTACTGACGCGTTTCTCTATTTCGACCCCTCGATTCTGTAATAAAACTTTAATTGATTTTAATAATAATTTCCTTATTTGTGTAATATACGAGCTTTCGCATCTGGACGAAGATTCGATGCGCCATTTTTGACCTTAACGATACCAAATCCAATGTCTGATCGAAATCCGAAGGGGTCTGGTCGATGAGCTCGTGATTTATCCCGAATGAATGCCCTCCCCCCCCCCTTAAACCTTACGCCCAAGATGATAAGGATTTTTGTACTCCCGTAAAAAGAACAGCCGTACATCACGTGGAAATGTGGAAGTATATGGACAAAACGTACTAGGACAAATACGATTCCGCGGATGTATTAAAAATGCGACGGTGACTATTCGTGTCCGTACACCAGTATCCTATATATTGTCAACAAATCGATTGTATATATTGTATCGCGTACTGTCGATAAACAATTCGATATTATATATTATCCACATTGTGAAACGAGGATTTTAATTTAAATCCGACAATTGATCGGTTGATTACCGAAAACGAGATTGTGAATTCCATAAGATAAGTGGAAAGTGTTTGAAGTGTGTTATTCATAATAATCGGAAGCATCTTGATTTTATTTAACCATCATTTTACCGTACAACAGCACTTGTTGACGAACTTTTCGTTCCGTATATTACAAATGGCTTTGTTAATACAATACCTTATCCATATTAGTGTATAAATTGATTTCATTATTATAAAATTGTTACATACTCAATGGTACTTATACTTAATAAAATATTAGACATTTTACATTTATCTCGACCGGAGTGTTTTCCTATATAAAATCAGTGGTTGAGAATTGTCCAGATAAATTAATATTTTTTTTTATTATATATTATAAAATATTTTTAAAAACACCCAATAAAAATAACTGTTATACAGTGGATGTAATAGTACCTATAAAGTGTTTCAACAACGCTACATACTCACATTTGCATTTGACAGAGATAGCAAATTTGGATACGACGCAGCCTCTAATAATATAATAATAATAATAATAATTATTATTATTATTGTTATAGGTCCGTTTTTTTAATGTAATTTATTCTCCAAACAACTCTCGAGTTATTCGAGAGATTCAGGAAAAACTGACAATTACTTATTTAATGTTTATTCATCGAATAAAGTTATTTGGCATTATTTGTATTTCATATACCGAATACAGTTTCATCGACAAATAATTGCTGATAACACAAGTCCGTGTGCCTTATTAACGTTATCACCGAAAAGTAAATAACATCGATCGATCATGATCAATTAAATCTGTGTAACGTCGGTGATTCATTGTCTACTATTACTAGTACCTATAGTAGCTATATCACTATATATAAATTTTACACTTAAAAACACTTTTCATTTTATTTGGAATTTCATATCCCGAATAAATACGCTCGAGAAATAGTTATTCGGCGAATCGTCAATATTTGTTAAACAAACGTCAAACAAATTTATGATAACACTAAGATATTCAGTAAAAATCCACCGACGCATAATTAATATTATTTAAAATATTGACGAAAATTCGTAATGTTCGATAACGTATCAATACAAAATATCAATCAATATATTATTGTCTATAGTGTCTTTATAATATATATTATTGATCGGGTCCCATATAGAATTCACTGGAAATAGTAAATAATTATATACGGCTGGTTCGTAATACAGTGATAGCCATACTCGTAGCAGTTTTTTAAATTTATTTACAATTTGTAATTTAAATACACAACAATTTTGGCTTTCACTGAACTAGGTATAATATACGACTAATCAACAAATAAACTGTCGACATTCCTCAATAAATGGACTTAATGTCGATGTTGTTGTCCGTGTACGGCTCACTGGAGATCTAAGGTAAAATTATATTTGTGCCTTTATCCATTGCGTTTCGTTATATTTTGTGCTCAACGTCATCTAAAATGATCATCATGTACGCTTACAATATCTACATGGACCGGATATAAAAAATATAGGTAATATTCGGGTATTTATTTTAGGTAAATTATTTATCTTGAAAATTTCCGATTATAATCCCACGTTCAAAGCGAACCGTTTCGAGTCCTCGTATCATAATTATTGCCGTTTTCATTATATTATTATTATTATATAATAAATTAGTACCTACCTAATTTATATTATACGATATTCAGCTCATAATAACATTGTGTACGGACTACTGAAATTTCTTTTGAAAATTATTTATCGAAATGTCGATAGAATAACAGCAACTATAACGTTATATTATTTATTGTCGTATTACTTTTGCGCAAGAAAAAAAAAATAAAAAAAATCAGTACAATGGTACAGCAAGGCCAAAATGGATCGATGGTCCTTTGTGCATGTGATATTACTTTACTTTACTATAAAATTGGTAAAAAGTTTTACCCTCCCACATTTTATTATGTACACGATATTGTTCGGGGCGACATTATATCCGAATGTTTTTGCGTCACGTTTATCGACGTGTACGTTTTTCCTTCGCGGAACCGAAAATATATCGAAAATACACATATACACACGAAATCAAGTACATACCTATATAAATAAAGTACGATAATTTCTAAAAATATAAACGGGGGGGGGTTTTTTTTGTTTTGTTTTACAAACAATAGATTATGCAAAAAATATTTACCCTGTTCTGCTAGCTATGCATAATATCATACCGTGTGCGAGTAAATAATAAATTTAATTTTCTGGGCATCGAAAAAAAGCTTCGCTTTTTTAATTACTTTTTTCTCTTAAAAAAATTAAAATAAAAATATTATTATAGATGATATACCCACACACACACACACTCACACACACACATATATATATATATCGATTAACCTTGATTAAAATTGAATAATATTATAGATTTATTCAGTTACGCCGACGAATAACAATAATCTTCTCGTAAAATGCCGTGTGCGTGAAATAAAAACATATTACCATCTTATTTAAATATTATTCGATTGTTAAATTAATAATAAATATGTCAATTTTTTGACGAATAATATTTATATCTATTTTTTTTTTTTTTTTTTTTCTAATCATTTTGTCCATAATTGAATGTTTATATAAGTAGATATGTGTGTACAATTTATCTATTAACGTGTATCTCAGTCTCAGATACATTATGTTTTTCGGTTGCTTACTGGAAATGGTGAATAATCGCATTATAAGTATATAATGAAATCATGTTTTTAATATTTGTTTATTATTTTTTGAGATCGATTGTCGTGTTAATAACTGGAATTCGAGTGTAATATTTCAATGGACAGTAAGCTATATTTGTTTTAAAATATAAGTTCATATTATATTGTAATACGAGCTAGTATATGGCATAGTACGTTCGACAAAATACGAGATAACTATAAATATTACCGAAATAATAATACCTTTAATAAGCACTACTCTTGCTTACTTTACTAAGTAGCTAAACATTTTTCAAAAAGTATTCTATAATCCGCGTACAACTTCAATTATTCATTATATTGGACAAAAACAATTTAATTTAAAATAAATTAACAAAACAATATATGTTATAGTTATACTATTTCACATAATTATTATACACCTTTGAACATTGAGCGTATTTCGAAAATGAGTAGGTACATTAATTAGTTTACAAGTTTATGATTTTTTAATCATTCTATAATATTATGTCAAGATTTGCCGATATTTTACAATAAAAATTTTGCAATTTTGAGAAAATAAACTAAAAATATGGTGATTAAAATAAATTAATAAATATCAATGTATATAATACGGGTATATTATCAATATTATGGCATACGGGCTATTGATTGAAGTATCTATAAGTACAATTTTAAGGAAAAATTATTAAATGTATGAAAATACAATTTTAAAACTAATTGATGGGTGTTTTCTGCAAAAACTCTCTTGTGAAAACTATAATTATTAATATTGTATTATCACGGTAATTTTGCAAAGCACACAAAAAAATGTAATTTTTAAATTATATAAAACTTAATTTGCAAAACACATTATTTAACGGGCGAAATTGACGAAGTTGTAATATGTTCCAATATATTCAGCTAAATATTACAGGTACACAAAAAACTTTACATTTTTTAAATCTCTAACATTTTTTAAATGTTATTGATATTATTTCATATGGCGCCCAATGGGATTTTGTTCATTACTATTTTCTTTACTTTACGTATTTTAACTGTAAAAATAGCTTTTAATGCTTGATCTTAATCGTTAGTATTACTTCTCAATATCGTCTTAAAATGACGGTAAGATGAAAAATAAACAGTATAAAAGTATAATTTCATATTTCCAATAATACGTTATTAAGTGATTTGTGACTGAATTTTTTATATTTTATAATAATTATTCCACTTGTTAAAACAAATAAATAATATAATCCAAAAGGAACATAGATAATTGTTTTTTTCTACAAATTTAATAACGATTTTACTCTAAAAAACCAAAACTACTTAAATACAAAAGTGGAGTTCATGTCTCAGCTGTACCGTAACGCCCACTTAAGTATTATTCATTGTTTTATATACAGTATATTTAAGTCATATATATATTTATTATAAATGTATAATAATAACGTCATTACAGTTGGAGAAAATATAGAATTTTTTTCAATAATAAAAAATAATATAATAATAACTGTAATTTCATATTATATGTCAATTGATTTTATCAATTCCGCACGACAGTTATTGTTCCATTTATTCGGATTTTGTGCGAGAAAAAAAAACATCATATTCTCGACTTTTTACGATAGAAATATTTATTATACACACATAGAAATTTGTCAAATCTGTCAGCACATATATCATACATCTGACCTATATTTGTGGGGATAATTTTTAAACCAGAATTATCATTTATAGGAATTTCCACTGTGACTTCTGGTTTAGTATTTTCTTCGACAGACGGTATTGAATTCATAAAACTTCCATCCAACTTTAATTATATGATATTATCGAAATTACTTTGTATTATATTTTGTTTTTAATTTCTTTGAACATAAATTTTTATCACGTTTTGTGGTTAAAATAATTTTATATATTTTTTTTTCTTACAATATACGGCAATAACAATGTAGTACATTATTATGTTTAATAGTAAATATCACAAATATTTTTTATGTTTATTAGTTAGATACCATTATATTGTTTTAATTTCGAAAGAATTTTAATAAAATTACTTTTTTTGTGCATCTAACATTCATAATAATTATATAATAATATATTTTCCATTAGCTATTAAATTTAAATAAAAGGTGAACGAATAGGGGTAAACATTTTTTTTGGCCACAGGAAGTATAAATGAATAGTTACGTGTATTCTACGAAAACTGTGAAAATTATCGTATAAAATACAGTTTCGTTTAATTTATTTGTAACTAAATTTCGGTTAAATTTTTAAATACGATGATTGATAATTGTGTTTAAAATGAAATAGTCATCAATATACAATATCGAAATTAGATTACCGACAATTATCTGGATAATGGATAGATAAAGAAAAACAAAATTACATTTTTATCTAGCTATACGATGAATAAACTTGTTATTTGTCATAAGTTAAGGTCTGAAAATGTATAAATTAAAATAATATATAATTATTTAGTATTGTGTAAAGTGTAAAGTGTGTACTTATTTATATCATTACAATATTATTACTAGAAGTTCAACATGTTTTTTTTTATCCTAAATATATCGTGATTTTTATATAAATTAATGATGTTATTTTCATTCAAGATGAATATGAAATGAATTAAAAATATTCATCCAGATAATCTAATAATAAGTAATATTTATCTAGGCGATTTAACTCTGTTTCTTCACTTCTCTTTCTCTGTCTCCCCCCTCCTAATGCTCGAATTTTACAATCTAATCAATCATCCCAAACATCTCATCTATTATTATTATTATTATTATTTGGATAGTTTATGTAGCTAAATTTGTCTAGATAATTTCCAACATGTCGATAAACGGCGCAGATAATAATATAGAGATATCTTAAATATAATAAAGTTAATTTCTTATATACCTAAATGCCTATGCATATAATAAATATAATCTATATATAATAAAAAAATAAAAAATAAAAAAAAATAAAAAAAATATATATAAAATAAAAAACGTCAAAAATATTGACGTTTTTTATCTAAGCAAGATAAAGATGAATATTATACGATATTTAGGGTAATACGATGGAAAAATTCATTATTTGCTTATAAAATAATATGTAACCGCCGGAATGTTAGTTTACGTAATAAATTTATCATACTATAATGTTTCCATCGTACATCTTTCTAATATGAAAGGTAAGTATATATTTTACTCCAAGTCGAAAAAGTGTTTATACGGGCCGGTGTAACACGGCCGTGTCACATATATACTTCTCACGACTGTATTATGTGCCATTACTCGGTTTATTCGTTGTATTGAAATTTATACGATTTTTCAAGATGTGAGATAAACGACGACTTGTAGCTTTTAACTAGGCGATTCGTCTGTATGCCCGGGGATGCTCATAATAAATATTGTCAACCGTATATATGCTAAATTCGCGGAGAGTTTAGGGGAGTGCGCAGAAACTAAATTTCGTTTTACCTCACCGCAACATCATCTATCGGCTACTCGCTGCCCAAAATATCACGTGCTGGCTGCACTGATCGGTATAGGTCATACACTGTAATGGTATTTTGTAGTGATTACGGCGTGTTCGATAATCGGCCGTACAGAACTGATAACTGATAAGCCATAATGTGTGTTATTTAATGCGCTCCGTATACTATGTCAAACCACAGATAACATGAAAACAGATTGTGCACTCAGCGGTAAACAAAAAACTGGCCAGCTCGTGCTGATAATGAGCTCGCCAAAAGCAGTTTGACTATGTCAACGGAACAAAATTATTGAATGTGTCATATAATATGTAGTAACGCAGATATCTATATGCGATATTATCAATGTACCGTCAGATCAAAATAACAACAAAGATAACATTTTATCTGTGATAATAATTTTCAATTAAATAACAAACTTATGTCTGAGAGACTGTACCTACTAACTACTTACATATAATATGTACATTATTTGTGTTTATCAATATAATATGTTGTATTTCATGTTATCTGTGGTGATATGAATTAAAAGTTTTACCTAACTAAATCCAATAGTTTTGCGTTGATATCTGTGGTCACACTGATTTTGGCGATCCAATTAGAACACCGTATTAATTTTTTACATTGGTTCTATAGGGAATGCACAATCTGTTTTCGTGTTATCTGTGGTCAAACTATGGATATAACCGCCCAAAGATAACGAACTTTCGTCATTCGTATATGCCCGAAACACTCCTAATACGTCCTACGATTAAACGACATTTCGTGATATATCATATTGTTATGATATCACATAGTTAATGCTATGAAAATTACTAAAAACCGGTGGGGGGGGGGAGGCAAAAAAAATACAAATACAAATACTCTAGAACATAGTATTCTTTGCCAACATTTGATATTTAATTTACAGCGAGAAAAGCACGGCCGGTACTGCAGTTGGAGGAAAAGGCGAACAATAATAATAATAATAATAATAATAATAATAATAGTGAACGCGAAGTCCGGATTCTTGTACTTCTCGAGCATAACTCGGCGTTAAAATTATTATTGTCGACTGTATAATATACAATAGGTTTTTTAGCGCACTTTTTAAACGGTATGCCCTCCACAGTGTATACCGTACGAGTATATTATAATACGTGAGGAATGTAAAAATTGAAAATACCTGCTCATATTTTATATACGCGAATGTTTAAATTTCATACTTTTGTACAAAACGTTCGCGTATAGGCACGCGTAATATTATGCACGCGCTCATCTCCATATATTATATTTACAATATGCGTCGTCGCCGTGCGTTATATTATTATAAATAACACGTATTGTTTTTGTCGGACGTTTACTGCAGCGCCCAAGCAAATCCGTAAAATATCGAATTTCGTCGTACAGCGCGAATACGTATTTCAAATGACCCGGTAGGTATACGTATATATTCGTCGAGTATCACGCGATAAAGTCGACGGGAATCGCGTTCGGTGTACGTCCGAAACCCAATTTATTTGGAAAAACTTTAATCGCGGGCAATGCGAGATAGCATTATGGATGGAAACCGTGTAAAAATTGGTCCATTTTGTTTTTCTAAAAAAAATTTCAACAATAAACAAAATGCTGTTTTAAAAATATCGGGCGAGTGTTGAAATGAATATATAAAAAAAAAAAAAAAAAATCATTTAGATATTTTGGATAATGGAAACATACCGATGAATATTCGCTTTTATAGTTTTTTTTTTTTATGTATTGGCCAAGAACCATTAAAGTTTTGTAGGGATGAATGGTTTTATTGTCCAGGACTTTCAATTTTTAAATATATTTAAATATGACAGAATGACTTTTTTTCCATCTCGAGAATATAAAAATAAAATGTAAAAATATTGACTGTTACCCATACGATTAATAATAAATAAATAATAAGTAGAAAAAAAAATAGTGAAATTGTTATAAACGTCTTGAAATATACGTATTTTTTTATATATAAATAATAATTTTTTTGTTAGCAGCCGAGTTCAATATAGTTGCTAATTAACTTTTTTGTACGTCCAATGTCCACATGATGATGCCTGCACCTCCCACTTCCCACAAACTATCCCATGCAATTTGTTCTATAATAAAATTATTAATTAAAAACATTGATAAAACTATTCACGTTATTTATATTTACATCAAATATTCGGTAAAAGGTAACATTGATAATGTTTTACGAACAAAGTGGAACAGTAATAAATAATAATATTATAAATATACGGTCGGTCACTGTAAGAGAAGAGTGAACGCAACATTCGCGTCGACAACTATAGATATCTCCGGAGCTACGAGGTTTGTTTTAAATTGAAGGAACGATAAAACTCTATTTTCCAAATGGGTTGTGGCATTTGTTTCGCTCGCCGACAGAAAATATCGCAATTCGTTTCGTTTTGTCGCTCATTAACCGTCAAAATACGAATTTCGGCCAAACAGTGAAGTCGTCCGGTTTATACACAGGCACTCTCACATTTTGGCTGCTATATTATCCATATTACTTAGGTTATCTTAATATGTTATTTGTATACGAGAATAGTTCCGACAAAAGACGAAATTTATACGTTCGCTCATAAAGATAATACCGCAATAGCATGGTGCGGAATGCTTTTACTTTTGGTAAAAAATATTGCCGATTGAATCTCGAAAACGCTCGATTCGACATATTTTTATGAGTATAAAGGTACCTTTACACTCTATCGTGTCGTCCATAAATTCATTGTGTTTTTTTTTTTTTATAACGTGTTCTTGGTAGAGTGGTATCTATAGGTAACCGCGTAACCTTTCATACTACTATCATATCAGCATGGTATGTTGATAATGATAATAGTTGGCGAAAAAATAATCTCACGTTGTAGACAAGGCTGAAACTGAGTAAAATCTATAAACTCGACTGTTTTCAGGTCTTCAAGAGTATTTTTGTCGTTTTTAAACAAATATATACAACTTTTCGACATGAAGATTCAGTGATAATAGTATACCATTGTAACCACACGACGGCAAAGTTGAAAAAATGTCAACTCTACGGTAACATTTGGTAACACGATCGATTAACCAACGTACCAACGTGATCAGCCAATCAGATCGCTGGATTTTTAACACGACGTCTTAAATTATGGACGACACGATGAAGTGTAAAGGTACCTTAAGTTTATATGTCTATGGTTTATAGGTACCAACCTACCTAATAATATAAAAATAAAATATATAAAATATATCTATTACCCCGGTTTTTTCCAATTTCACTATATATAGTATACCATGGCGGGAGAAAATTATAAAAATATAATCACCCGTATTATTATCACCTGTTGGTGTAGATGCCACAAAATAGTTCCGTGTTATTATTATAATATTATCGTTATTATCCATAATCGTGTTTTAAAAATTGTACTTAAGAAGATGCTATACCCGCATTTTCTGTCTCCGTCCATCTAATTTGCAATATAACAAAATTATACAACGCAAAATTGAAATGATGGCATTTCGGTTAGATTAAGAGCTTAAACATCTATCATCAAATTTAACGAGAAGAATAATTTCGAGTGAACCTCATGGGCTTTTTGTAAAATATTGTCAGAAAAAAAAATTACGGCATTTTTAGTTTTTGATATTTTTAAATAGCTTTAACTTTTTCGTCAGACGATATTTTACAAAATGCCCATGAAGTTCACTCGAAAATATTCCTAGTTTTAAATTTTGTAATAGGTGTTTATACTCTAAATGTAACCAAAACGCCAAAATTTTAATTCTGCGTAGTGTGATTTTGCTATATTATCTGTTAGATAGACAGAGACAACAAATGCGGGTGTAACATCCTCTTAACGACGAGTACCTACCAAAAATTAAACTTGGGTAAGTGATGTAAAAATGTAATAATTGTATTTCAAATATACTAAAGTTTATATGCATTGTAATTTATTTAAATTTAATGTTTCACAACTATAAAATGGCGATGTTTTTTGGTACAGAACAATTTATAAGAGAAATTGAAAATGGAGAGTGTATATTATGTTCTATAGTACCAACTGTCACGGAACACCTATGATAAATATTAAATACGTTTTTACCCATAGATACCCATAGATAATATTTACACTTAATAATTATAATAATAATTATATAAATATATATTTATCATCTATGTTTTTACCACATGGAAATTGGAAATGATAATAGATATTATGACAGTTTGTATGTATGTATTGTGTAACTATATTTTATACAATAGTTATTAGTTATGGCATATTATGTTGACATACAATATTTTAAAATATTGTAAAGATAAAACGACGGAATATCACCGAGTGAAAACGTCGTGTATAGCCGGGGGTTAGGTGAAATCTACATTTAATCGACTGATTATTATTGTTATAATAATATTATTTTTGTGTGTTACGAAACCATTAAATTTACCCATGACAGTCGCGCGTCGCTCGTGTTGTTAAACTCATGTGATATTGCGTTCGGGCAATCATTATTATTAGTTTTACATTATTTATATTTTCGAAAAGAAGTAGAAACATATGAAGTTAGCTTTTAGTGCATTTTATTAGTTTTGTACAATTGGAATTAATAATTGTGGATAAAAGTATGGGTTTATTTCACTGGATAATAAACTGCAATGTGTTGTTTGCTTTCAAGTTCTATCTCAAGAAAGTAGGTGGTATATATAAGACCTTCAAAGTTAATTCGACATCTGGAAACAAATCACCCACATGTAGTAAAAACCAAATTGAATTTTTTGAGTGTAATTCACTTTTTTTTAAAAAAATCAAAAAACTTGTATTTTTAAATCAAGTCAGAAAAACACCGCAACACTTGTATAGCATCCTATTTAGTAGTAGGGCCTATTTAGGGTAGCTAGGGAGTCAAATCCCCACACGATAGCTGAGAACTTCATTCTACCCACTGCTATTGCTATGGTCAATATTATGATAGGTCCGGAAGAAGCAAAGAAATTTAAACTATTCAACTATCAAATGACACTATATAAAGACGAATTAATGAAATGGTAACTGATGTGCACAATCAAATAGTACAAAATCTAAAATTAAGTGAATTTTTTCCTATTCAGTTTGATAAGTCAACAAACGTGACAAACTGGCGCCATTCTTATGTTTTGTCCGATACGAATGTTATTGGGCAATTAAAGAAGATTTTTTGCAAATCAATACCAGGCCATGCAACTGGACAAGGACTTTTTGAAATATTTATTAAAACAATAAAAATGAAAAATTGAATTAGAATAAATTTATTTCGGTATGTTCTGATGGTGTAAGAGAAATAACAGGTAAAAATAGTGGTTTGATGGTATAATGAAAACAATTTATGTCACATATTCAATGAACGCACTGTTTTTATCACAGACATGCACTTGCCGCAAAATAAATGCCGGATAATTTAAAAAATATGTTATCTGAAGCTGTAAAAGACAAAAGTAGTAAATTATATTAAGAGTCGGCCTGTAGATATTGTTTCCCAAACTATAGGCTCCAAGAACAAGTCATTGCTTTCCTATACTGAAGTTAGGTGGTTGTCGTGAGGAAAAGTTTTAACACGGATTTTTGAGTTGCGAAATGAATTAAAAATATTTTGTAAAAATCGAAACAGCAAATTTTCAACTTTTTTCAAGATAATGAAATATTATTTTTGGCTTATTTAAGTGATATATTTTCACATTTAAATGATTAGATTATAAGTGTACAAGGCCATGAAAAGAACATTCTACTAATGTCAGATAAAGTTAATGCTTTTATCAAAAAACTTGGTATTTGGTCATTTGGATCATTCGCCTCAAAGAACAAATTTTAGTTGCATTTGATTTAAGATCAAATTACATTGAAAAAAATGTTAACTCAAAAAGTCCTATTCTTGATCGAGCTTTGGACACCATGAAAATACATTTAAAAGAATTGAAAATTCAATTACTGGAATATTTCTCATGTGACAACAATGAGTTCTCAAATAGATGGATTCTTAATCCATTTAATAAAAATATTATTGCAGTTGCGAAATTCCAGTTGAGACTTACAACCAACTTATACAATTATCAGCTGATAAAACATTACAACTAGAATTTCTATCTCGAGATTTAAAAAGTTTTGGCTTGCCCGGCAAAATTAATACAGAAGTTTAGTAACAGAGGCTTTGAAAATATTGATTCCGTTCGCTACTTCTCATTTAAGTGAAAAAGAATTCTCCTCCATGGTGGCAATAAAAACTAAATACACAAATCGTTTTTGATCACTAGAAAATAATTTACTTTTATGTGTTTCAAACGTTGAACCGCAGATTAAGCAACTTTTAAATGTAAAACAAATTCAACGATCATACTAATTATTTATTTTATAATGTTTATTCATTTTTTTAAGTATATCCTTATTTTATTATTATTATTTAAAGTATTTATTTTTTTTTTGTTCAATAAAAAATTGTAAATAAAAATGTTAATTCTGTAAATCAACGTTTTATTATTTTTAACCTACGCGACCCCCTTGGGGGTCGTGACCCTCAGTTTGAGAAACGCTGCTCTATAGTATATAAATGCATAGGTATACTTTTTTTTGTTCTAGTTAACATTATACTAGTATGACGAAGTTATTATTTATATTACTCACAACCAGCTTATGTATCTCAATGAACGTTTCATTCGGTCAAGACATATGCAGTCACTATGACGATAAAGATTGCATCCATCCAGATATAACGAAACATGGTCACTATGTCAACCAATGGTCAGTTTATTTACCCGGAATAACCAAAGAAGAAGCCAAAGAATTTTTAGAGAATTACGGTTTTATTTATTTAGGACAGGTGATAATATTTTTTATAAGTCAATGAAATTTGAAAATAATATTATATCGCATTATTTAATGTTTGTTCTGTACATATATATATTCATATAGATATTGGATGGTGTTGACTTGCATCTTGTGACTAAAAAAGATACACTAGAAAAACATGTCATGCCCAATGAACAGATCATAGAACTGCTTAAGAAACACGAAAAAGTAACAAAACTTATTTATTTAAAAATAACAAAATATATTACATAGGTATTATAGGAAACATTATATACCACGTATCTCAGACCAGTTGTATCCTACACTTGTTGTACCTGATCTACAACAGTAGGAGATAAAAATAGACTAAATATATTTTAAAAAAAGGTTTTAAGAGAAAATTTATGGTCCCGTCTATAACCCTGATACCCAAGTGTAGGAGAGAAGGTCAAACGAACAGGTGTAGCAATTATATAGAAAAGGAAGTATAGCATAATTTATAAAAGGAGCAAGATTGGATTGGGCAGGCCACGTCTGGAAAGCCGACAACAGTATTATCAAGACAGTACTTGTAAACAAATTAAACAGAAAAAGACCACGTGGTAGACCGAAGCAACGGTGGTTAGATGCAGTCAAAAGGGATTTAAAGGAGCAGAAACCAGATTGGAATGAAGACATGATCCATGCGTATAATAGAGAGGAATGGAAGAATTTAATAATGACAGCAAAGGGCCTAAATGGTCTATAATGCTAAAACAAAAAAAAAATTACATAGGTATTTATATAGCATTATAGCTTATAGATGCCTGACTTTTATAATAAAAATATACCTAATAATGATTTTTTTAAACTAAAATTTAAAATGTGTAGCACCGTACCTATATAATTATAGCATTAATACCGTATATCCAGAAATTCTCTAATTTCAAACTATATTTTTAGTAAGATGACGTAAGTAGATATTAAAAAAAAAAATGGTTGCATTTTGGAGTAAGTATGCACGTAATATGTATCTATTATTTAATAATACCTACTTACATATCTCCTATTTGACAGTTGTCTTATATTGTTGACGTAATCCTATATACCAGTAATTACGTTATAATATATATTATAACAATTTATTTTGTATTGACTGATGACTACTATCTTTATGGAGTTATAACTTTTTTATAGTGCCTAATTTAACCTTTTTTACTTTAGTGGTTTTCACGCAGTGATATTATACATATATTAACTTTAATCGTTATCAAAATCATATATTGCCTGACATTAATAACTATAAATGTTTAAAATGTCGAAAATACCTGGAATATAATTAAATTAAATTTCAGCAAAGTTGAAATTTAATGTTAGGAAAAGATACATTTTATTCAGTATCCTTAACTATTATTTTCAAGTAAAAAAATATTTGAGACTGATTTTTATAATATTTTAAATTTCCCTGATTGCGAAGAACTATTTATATAAAGAAGTTCTTAATATTCGATTTATTTGACAAATCCAATTTGCATTTTTCGCTCGTTATGGGCCCCATAGCTCAATATTGAACTTTATATTTTACTATAAAATAACCTGTTGAAATTATAAATAATATAGGTAATATTTTTTATTTTTTTTTTTGTAAATTATCTGAATTACAATTTAGTATATAAATTATAATAATTATAATTATTTACATTAAAAATATTATACACATATGTATACCTATGTGTTATATATTATTCTGAAAACTTTTATGTTAACAGTACGGAATAGAAATCTGTTATTAGAACAAATATCGATCGACACTAAATAATTGTCCATATATTATGTTCTTCCAGAGATATAACATTTTGAAAAAAATTGTCGTCGTGAAAAAAAGTAATCAGTAAGAAATTGTACACAGAAAAATGAGTATATTGTTGATTTTCTGTTTTCCATGGATTAATAGATTGTATTAATAATAAATAAAATACATTATAAGAGTATAATATTATAGTAAATAATAGATAAAAGATTACCTAGTTAAAAATCAGTCTGTCCGGAAATAGTAACGATTTTAAAATATTTAATGAGTTAATTATTATAAGCTTATTATAATGTACTGAAAAAACATTTATATTTCTCAGGTTTTGAGGGTAATTTTAAAGTATGTCTTAATCACAGATATTATGTTAATAATAACAATATTATTTATCAAAACGTATATTAAAATGTGAAAAATGGATACAGAAATTACAATATTTAATTTAAAATTTAGAAATTTAAATATTCTGGCTAGTATAATATAATTATGAATAAAATGAATATTTTAGAACATAAATATTATAATTAACTACAAAATATGGTAATAGGCAATCTCATCGAACGAGTAGTTGAATTAAGTAATATTATGTACACTTTATACCTAGTAAGTTATAATTTATGAATAATATCAACTGAAATTGTTCTATATAAGATAATTTTAAAATTTTTTAAATGCAACTGGTATACCTAATTATAATAATTAAAATAAGTAATTAAAAAATGATAATAATAATTGTATAATATTAATTTGTCGCAATAATAATGTGTAAATTCACGTGTTATTATTTAGTTGTTGGTAGTGTAATACCTTACTCCTAACAATTAGTCTTATCACTTATGAGTTAAGAATAATAAGATATAGTACCTAGGTAATATTACTAGTTAATTAATAACTAATAGACATTTTTAAAATATTATTTGAAATTAAATTATTGTACCGACATATACCTATACATAATTCATAAATATACTTGTATATTTTTAATACAATAATCATCTAAAAAGATAGTAGCAAAGAGATAGGTATAGTACATTATGGACATTTACGGGAAAAAACACATATTTGTACACTGAAATTATTTTATTGCTGTTATTTTTATTCAGTAGGTTTAGTAGGTACACTACTAACAATAGATTTTAAATAATATTTTTTTTTTGTTATATAAGGTAAATTGGAAAAATTCCTTTACATGTTTTAATAATTTTCATCATCTAAATAAATAAATAACAGATCACAAACTATAGTGAATATTTTTAGCATAGCATTTGAAAAAAATTATATAACTGTATACCTATATATTATATTGTATTATAATTTATGATTTTAGCCTTCAGGTCATTCACTTCTTATTGACCAATAAATATATACTTTTATATTATACATACGACTACAAAACTACCTATAGCGTTTTTAAAATTGTTCTAAAATCATATACCTACCTAAAGATTTATTATATTGTATTGTATTCATTGACCTTTTATTACTGTTATAGAATATTAACATCTATACAATACTCGTAAATATAAGTAAATGAGATACCTATTAATTTTAAACAAGTACACAAACATAATATAATAACTAAGCTTGAAAACGAAACGATTCATTGGCCACAACACTTTAATTTAAATGAATAGGTTTCTATACGAATTTCGTTTTAGTCTACATGGAGTATTATTTATTAAAATATATAGGTAGCTAGGTCGAGATATATAGATGATTATTATTTAAATTGTGATAAATACTAAATTGGTTATAGAATGTTTAAAGTAAGTTCAGTTCAGGAGTTGTTTTAATATCATATCATTGTGAAATGCGTACCTGTAGTTTAATAATTTTACCACGTTAATGCAATATAATGAATTTCAAAATGCTTGAATTGGTTTAATGTTTCATTACAGGATCTCAAATTTGAATATAAATATAAAACCAGACTTATGATTTATTTTTATAGGTAGGTACTTAATTTTATTTATTTTTATTTTTTGAGAAGAAAATGAAAGGTAGAGAATTGGCTATTTTTTATTTTTCATTCAAGTCAGTGAGCCGTTTTTCTTAGAATTTTATAAGTATATTTTTTTCAGAACATATTTGATTAAGTACATTTTTCGGTGATATTTTAAAACACCCTTGCGGAGTTCGTTCTAGTGGAATTAAAATTACTTATACAGATTGATATTTACTAATTTTTATTTATTGCTTTGTTTAGATATAAATTTGATTGACATATATGTATATATATTATATAATTTAATAAATATGTTTGGATTATCGCTTAGTGGTGACTAACCAATGAGTACTGCTGTGTTATTAATTATTAGAGTATCCATAACTAATTATCTATAACAAGATTCAAGAAATGTATTAGTTATTTTAGCAAATAAACTTCTGAATTTATTCAATGGTTTTGTTAATAATTTTTATTTGGTACCCTACGTCATACATTAAAACATACATTTTCTAAATATGATTTTATAATAAGATCTATAGGTACCTAAATTAGGTATACATTTATTAAATTAAATAATTTAATAAATCTAATTAATTTATAAATTAAATTAGATAAATATAAATATCTGATAAATATATGCTTTAGTATCAAAATATAGCAAATATCAAAATAAATAATAAATAAATAAATAAAACATTATCAGCAACTTAGATGACTACGCATAAAAAGTAAAGATGTCTGTACCAGTCATGGCTTTCCCGAAGAAATATTTATAGGGGGGAGGAGGTGTCAACAGATCTATACTTCTTTGAAAACATAAATAGTAAAAAAATACTGAATGTGGGACGGCTCTGTGTGCAATATTGCTCATTGCTGCTTTTCATCGATGGATTCAATTTATTACAATTTTACCAGACACGACTCAAAATAGGTACTTTATATGCCGTTCGTAAATCTATGTACTTTTGATGTATTGTTAAATGTCTGTTATATACGGAATTATCTTCTATAGTCTATACCAAAACTAAACTGATACAGCTTGCTGTTATTATTTTATACTCTTGAACTATAGGGCCATATAGTTTTACCATGAGTAATTTTTCAAATTGTTATTTTTCGGTTTAAATAATGAGCTATTATACCTACAAATAATCATATTTTATTCTGTCCAGGTACATTCAGTAACTCAAAAACACGTTATCGACAATTCGCCGGACCTGATTTACAATATAATGTACACAGATAAAGTCGAATGCCAAAAATTGGATCCCAACACAATCGTACTAAATGACGGGAGCGAAAACCTAATAAGGTTACAGTTCAATGACACGGCTGAAACGAACTCGACTTCGAAATACAGTAGGCCTGTGTCTAATAACCATGAATCGGTAGAAACCGACGAAATTATTGACGCTGATATACCTACTGATGATGACATAGTGATGAAGGAAAATAATCGTTTGCTGAACGAGGATTCGTTGAATGAAATCAACAATTAAAACTGAAGGTTTTATAACATTCATTAGATATATATTTGTTCTATGTGACACATAAACATATTATAATATTAATCATTGAACACGTGTGCTACTTTTTAATAATGATAATCACTTTTAGTTATCGACAAAACACATAATAAAAATACAGAATAATATATGAATTATAACACAATATTTATGATAAATAAAAAACATTTAATTTAATTTAATTAAAGTAATTAATCATTACTATATGTGAGCTATGCTTATCTTAATAAGTACAGATAGGTAAAATCAGCTAGAATTAAAATATTATAGAAAAATAAACTTGAAAATGAATTTTTTCGTATAGATATTATAATAAAAATAATAATAGATTTAGTAAAAATATATTAAAATAATTCAACAATCAGAAAAATTTCATTTTAAATATTATCTGATCATATATAAACGATATAATATACAAATTTAATATACTATATATATATATATATATATATATATACACACACACACCTATTTTTATATAAGGTGATTCTTTCATCATGCTCAACTAATTTTTTCTATGAATATTTATCTTTTTTAATTAATGTTTTTTGTAAACTGATACAACTATATAAAAAATTGGAATTAGATTTTAAGCGGAACAAAGAATCTATTAGTTTTATAATAATGTGTGTTTTTATTTTTATATGTATATATTTTTTGAGTTTAAGTCGTCGAGTGGGCGTTTTGGGATAAAGAGGTTTTAAAATACCGGTTTCAAAATATTTTGATTTCGATTTTAACTTTGCATACTAGTATTTTATTTTTTAGATTTTGATTTGAAATACCGGTTTCAAAAAATTTCGTTCTCGGTTTTGACTTTGTATATGGGCATTTTATATTTGCGACTTCAATTTCAATTTGAAATACCAGTTTAGAAAAATTTTGGTTTCGGTTCTAACATTAAATATCAGTATTTTATATTTTTTATTTAAAATGAAGTTTCAATTTTGACTTTCAATACCGATTTTTAATTTTTTTTTTTTTTTTTTTTTTTTTAATTATGATTAGATAATCTTGATTCTTGTTTTGTAGTTTTTATTTTGCTTGCAGTGGTTTACTATTTGGGTTTTGAAAATGTTTTGTATACCTACGCTCTATGGACCATGACTATAGTTACATACCTACCTACTTAATATTTAGAAATTATATTACACTATTATACCTAATTTTGACCTAATATATTCAATGATTCATTATTTTTATTATTTGTATTTTAAGCACATGTTATAGATAGTGTGTACTGTATTCCAATTAGAAGGTAACTCAAAATAATTCTTTCAAATACATCGAATTTAAAACATATGTTTTGGTAAAGTAACTATAGTTTAAAAATTGGAGGCCCTACTTAAATATACATTTTGGAAAATAACCTATATATGCGGGTACCCAATACAAATGGTTTTTCCTATTATTAAATCACTTTCATACACAAACCATTATCCTCTAACAAAAGTTGACTGTGTTATATATAATACCTAATATGAATAACGGTTGTAACTTGGTTTTTTGGATTTAGCATGCTAATCAACAAATGGATTACGAGGTAAGAGGTTACTTAGTTACAATAATTAACATAATACCTAACTATTTTTAACTCAAAATAACAATATGGAGGTGCTAGGGTAACACACCTTTGCAAATATTATTTATTTTATTAATTATATTTTTATTTTATTTTATTTTCGACTCAGTATACAGCCAAAATATTACATATTTCGGTTTTGATTTTAATTTTGATTACCATTATCCATTTTTATCGATTTCAATTTTGATTTTCAATACCGTTATTCATTTTTTTTCGGTTTTGGTTTTTATTTCAATTTCGATTTTGAACACGATACACCGTGAGTATGAGCATTCTCAAGCAGAGCCGAGAAATGTATACAGGGGTCTTCTGGATGTCACCGGTTGCGAACTTCTTACCGCAACCGAAAAAGGCACATTTCTACCGTCGTCCGTTCCGACCATATCTATTTTGAATATAGCTGTCATATGCATAGGTGCCAATAGTGTAAATTTTAGGGAAAGAGGTACAAACGAAATAAATTATAATAATTTTGTATTTTCTACCAGTTTTAGCCATAGTCCATTGTCAGATAATTCTTCAGAGGAAAACATATCCCTCCCCAGATCCTCCAAATGATCGCATGTGACCATATATATAAACGAAACTAACATTTATTCTAATATATTTTTGTCGTTGTTTCTATCATTTATTATTTATATGGTTGGCACGCAATTTTATATAGGTAGTATACAAGTAAAACTATTTATAACTGGTTAAATATTAGAATATAATATATTATATTTAAAATGCTTTTCAAAATTAGATTTTTTGATAGCAAAATCTTTTTTATTGGTGCTTTAGAGAGGTAATTTTTTTATCCACCGTCTCTGTCCCCATAAAAAAAATTACTATAGCTTCACACAGAATCATTTTATTTAAATATATGGTTTATTATTAATTTTAAATCCAATACGTCCACCAAAAATATACTATCCGAATAACAAAATATAACAAATAAATAGTTATCATATAGTTTATTTTAAAAAATATATATATATTATATACTATTACACTGAATTTCGTTCAGAATTATTTAAAGAATGCAATAATTTATCTTTGCATTCAAATCTAAAATAATAAGACACTGTCTTATCCGTAGACCGAAGGGATAAACTTCTACCGTATGTATTCGGACGACTTTTTATTATTATTTGTAAATATTCACTGCGCTGTAATATTTTACTTAAAAAAAGGGCACAATAATAAAATATTGTATTATTGAAATAAAAACATTAGTGAATTAGGAAATAGTCTAAATGTTAGGGAATGTATAAATTTTGATTATAATATGGCGCACAGTATAGGCAATTTAAGTATACTTCTGTATAGTAGGTAAATATTATATTATATTATAATTTATAACCTATTCGATATTTTAGTAATACATAATTTTACACGTAAAACGACCTATCTTAGTGAGTTACTACATACATTTCATACGCATTTCTGTTGAAATAAAATGTAAATAGAGTTTATATTTTTTTATTTAAGTGTATATTTTTAGTGAAAAATTGTGATGAAATTGACGCGCGCGATTGATTTTAATTATAAGATTGTAATTTATACTACAGATTATTTTTTAGAAATTAAAATGTACACCAAATATGTATTTTATAGGTAATTATCATATTACGGCACATAAACGACATGAAAAATGTTAAAATGGATTTGTAATATTATAGTTATTATACATGGAAATAAACAAACCTAAGATAATATAAAATAAGCCGCACAGTATATAGGCCAGTGTGACAATTTAATATAAATATTAAAACTAAACAGATGGCTACTACTCAGAATCGATATATGACATACGTATATCGAACTCGACCAAACTAATTCACGATCTTACCCGAAATACAGGACCAATAGAAATGCATTTTTTTAATAAGCGGGGACAGAGATCATCGGGGTCATAGGGCCTATATAAGAGTGTTTTTCATTAGCGGTCCAGGGCTCTTTTCTTCCTCTCGTGACCTAAGTTTAAATATAATTAATAAATTAATCACGCGGACACACCGCGTTTTCTATTTCTTTCCTTCTATTTTTATCGATAAATTTCACTGGCCATACTCGTTGTAAGTTTTTATTTGTCTTGGGTCTTTGTTGTTCTAAATTGTCTTTATTTATTTATTTTTTTTTTATATATATACAAATTATACACATATGTGTATATCAGGATTCAGCCTATCTTTTGCGTGATCGATATATATTCTATTATATTTTTACAATGGGAAAAAATGCTTTGAGCTTGTTTTGTACCATTTTGTAACTGTTCTTTAATCACACCTTGACTCTTGAGTGTGCTCTGCAATCAGGTAAGTATATCTATCTGCATGCAAGTCTCAAGCTACGTTGATAGGAGCACTGGTCAAAGGTACCTAACATTTCTCAGAACTAGTCGGCTGATGGTAATCGTACACTTCAATCTCAAGCTTGCGCGAACCGTGCCTTTTTCTTCTCTTGCTTGCATTCAGTGTCCCGAAACATGTATTTGCATTAAATTAATTTTCTATTTTTTTTTATTTTTTTATTTTTTTTGTTAACTTATATATTCGGCCAGTGAGCTTTGACGAGTTATAACCGTACCTGTCGTGTACATTTCATCTCTACGGAGACATTAAAATCTGGATCGGTCGCCGCTGGACTGGTCTGGTGTTCGGGCACCCAGTGATTATATTATTATCTCTTTGTGAATAGTCATAACGCACTTATTACATAATTACAATCGTGTATTGTGATAAAATATTTATTAAACAACAAAGTCTACAAAGATATATTGAACTCATTGACGACGAGCATCGAACTCACACCTGCATTTACCTGTCCACAGCATATACCTACGCATATATATATATAAACTAAGTCATTAATAAGTAGATTATTCTTTTTTTTTTTTTGTATATCACGGACAGACGGCGAAAACGTAAGTGCAGTTATTATGTATACCATTTATTAAGTTGTAATATAATTGAATCATAATATTATTACCATCTCACCCTCTACCGCCTATAACGTACCGTACCACCTACTACTCTTTATTTACCCCTATTCGTTTTTCTTTTCTATTTCTTTTATATTACAATACGACAGTACCTATAAATAGAGTTTTAAGTATAATTTAAAATTAATTGAATTTTTTAAACCCGTAGTTCGCCTATCAGAATTCAACAAAAATTTATTTGTATGCATTAAAATTAAATCGGACTTAAACATTTTTAACAAATGCTGTGTTTTGGTTTTGTTTTTGTTTTTTTTTTTTTACTTACGTACGTTATGAAAATCAAAAACTGTGCTCTAATTACATTGTCTACTTTTACTCAATTTTAATATTTTTTTTTTTTAATTGGATAAAAAATAAGAACAAAATACCTAGCTATTTCAAAAATTTTTAAAAATGAAATTACATAAAAAATTTTTTTTTTTTTTTTAATTAAAATAAGAAATAAAATTTTTGTCATCAAATTTTAATTATTTTATTGATTAATTATTGTAAATAAAAAACCGTATTAAAAATATTAGTTTGCTACGGAGATAATAATTTTATCCGGGAAAACAGCATTTTGGAACACTGGCGCCGACTCTGAACTATATACAATATACAATATACATACATACCTATGTCATTCTTATATAATGTATATCCTATAAAAATACTATTATAAAAATAAAATTATTACAATAATTATAATATTCAGTTATAAAACATTAAGTAAGACGTACATTACGGACTATGATGCATTCTACTCTGATGGGCCATGCCTTTAAACCCTAGAGATTTTTTTCGAAAGTTATACAATATATATTTTAGTAGATAAGAAAAATTTTAAATTTAAAACTGTATACTTTATGCGTATTGAATATTTTTACTTCAAATGAATGGGAAAATATGTTATAAATCCGTATAAATAGGTTGGTACCTGCGATCTACCACCTATAATATACGTTATGCACCAGCCACATATTATAATGTATAAATAAACCGTCATTCAATCTAAAGAGTTCATGTATATTGTGTATACTGTATAGTATACTTTTATGACGAAATACCGTATAGTGAATTATTCAAGAACCCTTATCGTTTATATGTAAAAACGGAATACCATTTCCTATGTATATATAATCAATAATCAATAAGCTTGTAACGCGCGTATATTATATATAGGTAGTCATCACGTTCATATGGATTTGTTGGAATCAGATGATGGGAGAGAGGGGAGTAATGAATTATTGAAAGACATTGGTATGCTTATATTATCTACACTTATAAATGTGATATATGTGTATGTCTGTGTATAAAATCGAGCAAATTAGTTCACTATAAAAATAAATGCGAATATCCAGCTGCAAATAAATTACATCCCTAATCACAGAAATACGTCCGATGAGTAATTTGATATACAAGAGTTGCGTCCCATAGATTTTTGTTATTACACGAGTAGTATTTCAGGTTTTTTTCATATGCATGCATGAATAAGGCTATAGAGATATTAAGGGGACCAAATTCCTTCATAAATAACGTCCCGTAAAACATCGCAAGCTTATTTCTCCATCAGTCTATATTATAGACAGGTACATGATCGACTTTTTTACATTTCTAAAATTATAATTAAAAAGCCGGTCAGTAGAAGGTAAAAGTACTTTACTCGTAGGATACTTGTGATAAATCATTTATTTCGATAAAACAATTCTGAGCGGGGCTCATAGTAAATATTTGGTGTGCATTTCAAGTTTTTTGGCATTTTAATTCTCCAATTTATAATAATTTCAAGCATTTTTCGGTAGTTATTTATCACCTATATAGTTGGTAAACATGACTAGTTTATTTGTTATTTTATATTTATTTACAACAACTTTTCTAATATTTCCATTATAAAAGGTAGTTGTTTTTCTAGAGTTTTCTTCAACAGTGTTTGGAAAATTTTAAAAATGATCTCTATAAATAGTAGGTAACAACTGGAACAAATTTGCTGTCATAAACCTTTATCTTAGAAAACTCTTTTACTTTACTTTATCTATCCGAAAAAGTATATACACAAATAAATTTAAAAAAACACATCATTGTAAAACCAATACATCTCTCGCTATGCTCAGAATTTAAAATCTAAAAATCGTATCTATTTAAATTATAATTATACCATCGTCTTCCGCATAAAACGATCTTTATGGTTAATGTTAACTATTTACGCAATAAATGTATAGATATATATATATATATATTATATAGTAAAATATTTTGTAAATATACTATCGATACTGTGAACTTTATTAATATATATATTGTAATTTTTCTATTTAAGGGGCCTCCATACCACACGATTCTAAGGAGTATTATTTAGGCAATTTATTATACTTTCTTAATACGATTTTGTGTGTATGCGAGGCGTACGTGAACATTAGTGTTAGCATATTATAATTTATATTAAATATACATATATATTTTATACAGTATATTTAATCTATGATGTTAGCAATCCCGTGTCAAAAATATACGGGAAGCCATTACACGCACCCGCGTGCACATGTCAACTATCTATTTTATAACCACGAAAAAATGTAAATTTTTCACTCAAATGGACGATTCTAAAACCATCAGAACGTCACAATGAGGTACATCAATTTTAATTTTGTAAAAATATTCTAATTTTCCATAACATTTACGAGGAAAAAAACATTTTTTTATATAATTTGGTATTTACGTTCAAATTTTTGAAAATTTTGGAAACTTTAAATGGTTTTAATTAGATACCTACCTATTGTATAAAATATGAAAATTAAATATGTGGCTCGATCATCGAGTAAGCAATGAAAAATCTATAGGTATACGTTTTCTAAATTGTTATCGGAGTAGGTACGCATCGTGCCGGACTGTTGGAATTAGAATGAGTAATGTTTGACTAAAAAAATGGTGGTGTGGAGGTCCCTTAATATATTACACACCTATATCCGATATATATATATATATATATTATAATATATTTATATGACCAATATAAGTCATTCGTGGCTGTGGTGCAGTGGCTTTATGTCGAGCGCAGACAACGCACTTTAACACTGCCTGTCTAATAGCTGACCGACCCGACAATATCTAATATTAACGCCTAGCTAACGATGATATTAACACTGAGAACCTACATGTAGGTACGTCAAGTGAGAATGACGGATAAATAAAGAAATAAACGTTCTTTGATCAAGACTTTGGTAGTATAGAATCGCACATTGTGTAGCGGTTGGAGCCCTTTTTGTTGATGACCTTTTTTTTTTATTTGCTTATTTACGGGCTTAAGAAAGTATTTTAGGAAAACGAGCTTTGTAGTCGACCAAATTGGTATGGACTTTTTTTTTTTTTTTGTACTCATACAAAATAAAGTTCAATCAGTTTGCCAAATTAATACACAGTCTCCCCCCCCCCAAAAAAAAAAAAAAATTACTTCGTTACGCCCCTGTCTACCCGCCCTTTTGCTTAAAACCACTGTACATAGGTACGAAGCAGGGGATGCAGGACATAACCTTCTCTGGAGAATACCAAAAAAATGTTAATAAATAAATAAAACTTTTAATATTTATGTTATATACCGGAGTGTATGACACACTTTGACATCAGACCGAGTACAGTTTGACTACTATTAAATTCGCAGTTGGCAATTCAAACATTTCCCCTATTTCGCCTTGTCATGTTATTGTACCTATACTATTCCACGGGCAACTAACCCTCAATTCCAAAAGACCTTTGTTGCGGGTAGCCGAGAAGTGGACCTATCTTTTCGTGGGTTTAAAGACCACTCCCCTTTTTTAAACTCAATAACCATAGGTGCCAAGGAAAGGATATATCCTCCTGGAGAATAACTTTATAATGGATTATTTCTAAAACTGGCAGTTAATAACATGAAAATATTATAATATTTATTTAAGTCTGCCCCTTTTGAAATTTATCCTATAGGCGCTAAATATTGAAATGTGAACAAAATGATAATGTTTAATTAAACATTGTTTTTTACAGGTTATGTTAAACATTAATTATTTTACATTCATCTATAGTTTATTAAATGTTTATTCTTAAACATTCCAACTACTAACGTTACATCAAATATTTATTATTAAACATTTATCTATTAACGTTACCAAATAAAATATAGGTACCAAATATTAACAGTACATCAAATATTTATGATTACAAAATGTTTATTGGGATGTTATCCATAAAAATCCCCCAAAAAATAATTTTTACAAAATTACTAACATTTTAAGATTTTTTTAAAAGGGACGACGGTAAAATACATATAATTTTGTGCACAATATTGAATATTGTATAAACGTTTGATTTCTATTAATTACGACTATTGCTGCAGTCCGAAAAACTACATTTTTCTCGGAAAACATTTTTTTAAATATACCGCATGTGTGGAGTCAAATTTCTTTCTAATAAGTACTAATTTCCAAGCTTTATTAAAAATAATGAAATAGATTGGATAATAGAGTTTTAAAAATTGTACGGTTTATAGTCAAAAAACAAATAGCCCATTTACTCAATGTAGTAGCTACCTCCTCCAGAATTGTTTTCCAACATTGTACGAATAGAACCGAAAAATATCGTAGCATTAATTAGTATAATAATTATAATAATAATATGTTATTATAAACTACAGTAATAATAAAATCTACTTTACACAACAATGCCAAACTGCCAATGTACCTACAACTTAGCCGCGGAGGACGATTTTTTTTATTTTTACATTTTCTTAATGTTATTTCTAGCAAAATTGTTGGCAGCATATTAAAATAAAATAAAAACATTCAACAAATGTACAAACATATAGGTATAGGTATAATACTAACGCACTACCTATAGTGTGTGCCTATTATATATAAATTGTTTTATGTTATTAATGCCTCCTCTTTGGTATTTGGCAAACATAAACACGCAACATTTTGTTGGTTATCGGTAATAATGAATAAATATAAATATCTTAATCAAACGATACCTACTATTTAAAACGAGCGTCTAGAGACAGCGCCTCTTATATTATTTTTTTATCAGTTATCAACTTATCAGTATATCGTACAGTGCTACTGCTACTATGTACTAATTAAATATACATAATTATTAATTATTATGGAGTTGGAAACAGTTTTCCTTGATTTAACTTCAGTACAAGGTAAATAAATTAGATTTTGATATATCAAATATTTATTCCTATCAATTGGAGAATTCAATAATTGGAAAAAAAAGAAGGAAGTAGACTCTTCAACGAGATACGTGCAACATAGAGGTTTAAAAACGAATAAGGATGATATTATATACATATTATTACAGTTTTCTTTTTATATTATTATATTATTCAAACTCTTATTATTAGACGTTGAAAACTAGAAAAACGCTGGTTCGGAAAAATCAATTTATCATTATTAGTGGTAATTTATTTATATTCATCAATATTTTTAATTATAAACGTTTAACATTTATTAAAATTTATTTATGTATTTTTCCTCAGTTATTGTTTTACCGTTTTTAGTAGGTACCTGATGGCTTTTTGTTATTATTGTTAACATTGTCTTTTATTTGTGTACAATAGGTACTTTTATTTATTAAAAAATAAAAATAAATAATACTTTATTGAATTAATACATACAAACTTAAGTGACATGATATAAATTAAAATATAATTATGTTTAGTTTATGTTATATTATTTAATAAATATTAAATGATATGGTGGAGACATAGAATATGATGGAGATAGCATGTTCTGATACCTGATAAGAAAATAATATAAGATAAGAGGCGCTGTCTCTAGACGCTCGTCTATTTAAGCTATACAAATTATATAGGTATGTTTAGAAAAATGAACCCATCTCCCGTTAGGGAATTCTATATGATATAATTACTATTTAAATACTATTTAATACCTATTATTTTAAATTTTTTATATAAATAATTAAAATAAATACGATTACAAAAAAATATATATATGATTTTAAACATGCATTATGTATTTTAAAACATACCTATTTGAATTTCTTATACATTAGATATTTTTAACATTATGATTTATAAACATAATATTCTAATAATATTTGTATTTATTTTTTAATTCAAATATTGTCGGAAGCCTAGTTCTTGACAGTCATTTGTATAGGTACATTGAATATCATCATATTGACTTAAAATTATGAAAATATTAAGGAACAAAATGTATTGTCCCTGATAATAACAACTATATAAAAAATTATAATTTATATTGATCTGAGTATATTTAATAGGTAGGTATATACTATAGGTACAGTTATTGGTATACAGTGTGTTCAGAGATAACTGGAAACACTATATCTTCTCAAGTTTTTAACCTATTTCAATTTTTTTTTTTTGTAATAGAGGACATAAAAATAAATATTTTTGTTTTATAATTTTGCTCTTTTTGATTTACGCATGCACAGTAAAAATGACATTTTAGATTCTGAGCGTAGCGAGGGAGCTAGTGGTTTTACAATGATGTTTATTTTTTTTTTTTTTTTTTTTTTTTTCTCTGTTAACAAATTTACTACCAGAAGGAGTGCTC
>JAIPRL010004331.1:0-39173 GCA_025469235.1 Pemphigus obesinymphae
AAAAAAAAAAAAAAAACAATACAATAATATAAATTACCATTTTTTATTAATTATGTATATTTGCATAAAAATTTATTAAGTAGGTGCCTCTTAAACATAATTTTAAGTCTAAGTAAAGAAGGATTCCACCTTTTTCCATTTCTTTTTATCGTTTTTCGACAAATTAGTTTAAAATTTTTTTTCCTAGGTTCGATATTCGAACTGAACAATTTTGTGTTTAGTTCGGTTCGAATATTTCCAATTTTGAGTTAAATTTTTGAACCGAACCGAACACCCCGGGTTCGGTTTGGTTCGGTTCGAAAATCGAACAGTTCGTAACATCACTAGTATATAAGCTATGTATCATAGTGTTAGGTGAAAATGGTCTTCTTCTTCTTCACTTGGCATCACATCCCCTCCCACTTTTTTTTCGGTCTTCCTATCTCATTCTTTACATTAACATCCCTTTACTGCCTCTGTCTCTTCCCTCCTTAATCTATGTCCAAGCTGTCTCAATCTATTGTCCCTCATTTTATCAATTATCGAAGCTACTCCTACACTACCTACCTCTTATATATTCATTCATTATTTTGTCCTCTCTAGTCACTCCACTCAACCACCTTAACTTTCTCATTCTCTGTTATATCTTGCTATCTACTGCCCAACATGGTGGTCCATAGGTACATCATTGCAGGCTTCGCCACTGTTTTATAAAATTTACCTTATAACCTAATGGGGATTCTTTTGTGACACAAAACACCCGAAGCTTCTCTTCATTTCATCCATCCACACTTAATCCTGTATTTCATATCCTCAACAAAACCTTCATCTTTCTGTACAACCTACCCTAAATACTTGAACCTCTCAACCTCTCCTGTTACATCCTCACTCAACTTTATTTCCTGTCTTTTTTTATGGTATTTTTATGTAGTGTTAACCTAATTTTTTTTTTTTTAATAATACCATTTTGACATAATTTTTAAATGGTGTGCTTAAGGTAATTGGAAGCGGCCATTTATTAAGCAGTCCGTGTATAAGCAACTATTTGATTTATTAAGCAGTTTGTTTTTGTCAGTATTATTTGGTCTTTACTCTTTAGTGTGCATAAATACATTTGGCATAATAATTATGGTGTGTTCACTCACCAGCACAAGCATATGTCAATAAATACGACTATTGTATTTGTAAAGACACTAGATCCCATTTCCAACATACTGATTCTCCTAGTGATGCGATAAAGATTTTGAAATCTTGATCTGAGTTCGTTGTGAAATCTACTTTAGAACAATGTTCCCACTTTTGTCATTTTTCCCCCTTAATTTTCACAAAAATTTTAAATATAAATTTTTAAATGTCTGAATATATTAATTTAATTTTAGGTTGACTTAGGGAGGAAAAATAAAAAATGTAGGAAAGTCAATCTAAAGTATACATTACGACAAATTCAAATCAATTTTTATAAACCTTATCGCATCACTAGACCCACTGGTATGTTGGAAATAGTAATGGTTTAAATAGTTGGTATGTTATGTGTGTGATCGAGATAGACATACAAGCGTAGCTTCCAATCCCAATTTTATTTTGTCTATTAACCGTTATATAAATGTTATCATGTATGTTCCTAATTATTATATTGATTAGGAACTTAATATTTTTCTTTTTACAGTCAAATCAAACCGTGTGCAATAAAAAAGTATTTAGATATACATATAGTGTTATCTTATTAATGTTCTGTATTTGTATTGGAGACCTAACTGTAATAGCGTCTTAAGACAGTTAGTAGGTTTAGAGCCTCAAACTATAAGACTGAATCGGGGGTTTTTTTTCGATCATAAATGGCGAAAAAAGTAAATTGTTAATAGAAGTCTCAATATTAGAATATCTAACATTATATTGCCCAGTAGCTGATTACTAAATTAAAAATCACATCCTTATAATAGGTCATAATGAAGTCTTTACATATTTATTAGGTACATAACATTATTTCAGTTAACCACAATAATAATTTTAAGAATATTCCGTAAATATAATAACATTTACTCTTCCAATTCTACATGGTTGGGTTATGCATTAAAAAAGATTAAAAAATGTAAACATATATAGTTGGCTAAGCTAAAATTAACTAGATGCATCTTTAATCCTTTACCTTTAAGAAATTCCTTATACTCTTCAAGTCTACCATTTATTTTCTTAGTCTTTTACAAACAGCATGCACCATGGTACCTCACACTGTACTTAATCCATAGGTATATTTTGTGTAAAAAAGAAAATTAACTTAACCTAACTTAAACCGAACCATTGATTAGTTAGTTGGTTAATAGTTAGTTAGTTACACAGACTCTTCACTCTTGTACACTTGATTCTTCATATGTATGTATTAAGTTATATATTGATGAACACCTTTGATATTAATTCTTTCTTCATTAATGTTCAATTCAAACAAATTTGTAAAAACAAAATTAACATTAATATCATCTTAAAATCATGTAGTTAGTTGTATTTTATCAGACCATTAAAAATTGTGTCCAGACTATTTTTTCAACTATTTCTAAATAATCATTTTTGGCTGTTTACCTGTTTTTTTCTATGAAAGGTTAGATGTGTTACATACCCTACCAAATTCATATTCAAATAATTCTATTTTATTCGGAAACAGTTATAAAAATATTATGTCTCACAAAATATTTTAAAATAAAAATTTCAAGTAGTCCAAAAGCCAGCACATATAGATATTTAATAATCATAGTGTCGACGATCCGAGTCGTAACAGGAATAGAATAACACAGGAAACTTGACGGATACAAGCCGTTTTTCTAGGGTAAGACAACCACAAATTAGATACTAAAATTGTGTAGGAAAAGCGACTACACAATTGACCAATAGAATTACTTCTTTGAAATCACGGGAACGTCCGCCGATGAAGAGTTCAACAGAGGTCATCCCTATATAACTGGGTCCCTGGACACCGAATCGACAGACAACCGCAAAGAAAATACATGGAAGCATCTACACGTCAGTCAATATTTTGAAACTATTAATTGTTCGTCAAATACTCATAATATTTCGACTTGCATATTTTTGTTCATTTACTCTTTTATTTTTTTAAGTTAAATTTAATAAAAATATTAATCGATATCAGCAATTATTTGTTGATATATCACACCTCATTTCATTTGTCTCCTTGAATGAAAATTGGTCTTCAAAAAGTTCGACTCAAAAGTTCAACTTGAACGTTTGAAAAACTTTGATCTTTTGTTCCTGACATCCGATCACGCAACAGATGCCTTAAAATAGTATGTACACGAAACCAAATGTGCAGGACAATGATAAGAAGGAAACTATTATTTTGTTTTATAAAATTTAAATTGTGAAACAATTTAATTATTTGAACTTACACTTTTTCATTTTAATTCGTAAATGAGAAATATGATAATAAAAAAATATGATAATATTCATCATAACACTTTTTTATGTGATAGATATTTTTCTTTATATTCTTTACAGTGCGATTACATTTACCACATTATATCCATCCACTTCCAAAACAAATACAGTTTTCAATAATTTCAAAACTAGTTAAATGTACTTAATTTATATTCCTATATGTGAGCTGCAAAAAGTTCATATTTGGGTTTTGGAAAATCAATGAAAAACTTTTAAATCCAAAAATAGTATTATTCTAAACTTTATTTAAAATTATTTTTTGAATGTAATGATTTATCTTTGCTTTAAAATATAAAATAGATAGGTATACTACACCTGTATATGGACGTCTTTTTTAAAACTTAATATACCAATAGCATAAAATATATATTGGTGTTCTTTTACTATAGTCTATAAATTATAATATTTGAATAATAGGTAATACTTAGGTACTTTAATTTTAGATAGATAATATATTTTTTTCTTCCACCTTGAATCTACTCTGCTATTTAGAATTGACCAACAATTAAATGCTCCTCCACATCAGTCTTCTAAATATTATCAATTACTTTTAACAATCTTTTTTTAGGTTCTCACAATATGCCCATACCACCTTATTCTATTTTCTCTATGAAGGCCATATCTTTACCTCTTAAATACTTATTCCTTATATTGTCCTTTTTCCCTTTGCACTCTCAATTTATATTCTCATTGCATCTAAGTGCATTCTTTATTTTATTTTATCCTAATTTATACAACAAACAGTTGGCCTCACAATACATTTGTGTAGTAACTAATATTTAAGAACTAGATTTATGTGTACAAATTTAAACTATTGTGTTTTTTGTAACATTTTATTGTTCTATTTATTTTATTACCTCATATGTATACACAAGTATAGATATGTAATATAGTTATAAATTATTTAAAAAATAACAATACAATTTTGTAACCCATATTATTTATATATACCTATAGGTACTGTAAGTATTCAGTATTAAAGATATTTGTTTATTTATTCTATTTATTTACGGGCATTGTGTCTTATTACAGCATATAAACTAATACTAAACATTCAGAAAGAGAGAAACAAAAAGATAATAATAATAAACATAAATATTGACTTAATACAAAATTGTATATGTTTTTTTACAAATTTACATATGTTAATAATAATAATGGTAGTAATAACAAAGGTGTATGACTATAGACTAGGTAAAAATTTTAAAATTGGGGTTTGAGTTTGCAAGGGATATACAGCGTAATAAAGGTTTATTTGAACCGTAGTTAGTGATGGATGGGGGAATAAAAAATGGATATGATTGGCATGAGCTACAAGGAGGGACTTTAAAGGATAGAGAAGAAAGAAGGCTAGGGGAATCAATATCACCAGATATAAGTTTTAATAAAAACTTATAAAATTAGTGTGCTTTCTGTTAGCTAGTGAGTTGAGGCAGAGGGTTTTGAAAACAGGTGTGCAATCGTGGGGGGAAGGCAATTAATCTTTAGAGTTTAGCTGACAAAGTTTAAAAATTTACGCTGAACACATTCTAGTAAAGAAGAGTGAGTTGTGCCTGAGAATTCCAAATAACAGAGCTGTATTCAAGACCTTGTCTAACAAAAGCACAGTAAAGGATTTTAAAGGAAATATTAGTCCAAACTCAGTCGAGATACATTTAATGAAGCCGAAAGTTTTGAGGGCTTTACAACAAATAGTGTCTATATGTAATCAAGGATTAAGGGTAGAAGAAAATACAAAACCCAGATCGGTAACTGAATTTCCAAGGGAGGATATAGTTGTTTCATTAATGCTATAACAATAACTGATAGGGTTCCTACAGTGGGTGAAAATTAGAGAATGGCAATTGGAAATATTTAAAGATAGTCCAAGTTTGTTGATCCAAGATATAAGATGGGTTAAATCACTTTGAAGACAATCTTTTAATAAATTTACACGCAAAAATAATTTCATGTCATCAGCAAAAGCAAAAAAATTACTATGTAATATAGATATAGATATATCTTTATTCTATGATATTTTATTCATTATTCTATAATCAATGGCATTACCTATTTATATATTATAAAATATATAAAATAAATAATATAACATGTCCGACCAACATGTAAAACTAAACTTAGTCAAACACAATGTTACGATTATGCTTTTATAGACTATGATTTAATGTACTTCATAGCAAATAATAAGCCTCTGATTAATAAGCGCTACCGGTAGAATATATTAGAACTAAAAGAGTGTCGTCAAAAAAGCCCCAGTTTGTAACTCGAGTGTTATCACTTACTCTTTTCTACACCATAGCTTGATATTATTACTGCAATATATCAATATATTTATACATAATTACCATAATTATATAAATGTTAAACAGCCTTATTAGTAATTATCATAATATATTTTACTGATACATTTGTTTTATTATCGTCAACTTATAACTTTTATTTATATAAGTGAATATCAAAGTTCTACACTACTTATATAACTCTCTACTATAATATATAAATATAATATAAGTATATTTTTAATTAATTTTAGTAAATTTTTTAACCAGTGAAATAACTGAAATAATTAATATATTATATTATATACCTATACTATAACATAGTAATATTAATTTAATAATATTATTATATATTTATTAATATTAATATCAATTAAAGGAAATAATGTCATGATTACTGAAATATTTTAGTTTCAATTTATGGTAAAAAGTAAAAACTACTCAACACGTAGTCATTTATTACTATGGTTTTATTAAAATAATAACATATGGTTGGAATAACAAATTTTATAGTTAGGTTAACTTTTATATAACTTTTGTTTATTATTTGTATAAAAGATACTATTCTATTAATAATTATTGCATGATGACTACAACACTGAGAAGCCCAATGGGACATTGTATTTTATATTGTAGTATATAATACATGTATATAGGTATATATATAATGTGTATTGGATATTTTTATTACTATAAAAGCTGCACAGGCTACTTGAAGTTAATCATTTATTATTTAAAAATGAATACAAAATAATAACTTTAAATTATTATAATTTACGTGCCATTAGATCCTCCGTCTTATTTTTATTATAGTGGGTAATGGGTTGTAGTACAAATTCTGAATTTTATCAAATAATTTCATATGAATAGAGTACAAAATGATGATGTAGAAAAATAAACTCAAATTTGACTATGGGTGGCTAGTAAGACATCTTGCCAACTCTATCCATACTTAAAATTGAATTTTCAAAAATGTATTTCTATTATATAAATTCATACAAATAGAGTGCAAAACGATAGTGATAAAAATAATTTAAAATTTGAATATGGGGGCTGGTGAGACAGCCCCTCCATTTTATTTTTGTTATAGCGGGTAATGGGTTGTTGCACAAATTTTTTAATTTATCATGCAAATTCATACGATTTGCATACTAATTTATAGGCTGATATTATTTTTAAAATTCAAAAGTGGAGGGCTGATGAGACCTACGTAAAATATTTCGTATAATATCTTATATTAAAAAGGAAAAAAAATCTATTTTTTTTATCCTTTGGAAAATTACTAGGAAAATCAAAAATAACCTTTTAAAATATCAACTAGAAATAATTTCCTATCAAAATAGCCCTTAACTCCAAAACTTTTACTCTTATCCAATAAAATTTATAAGGCATAGGTAACAAAAAAAGCTATCTTAAAACGAATATATTCTTTACTAGACTCAAGATCTAAAATTGAAGTACAAATATTTGTGAAACAATATATTTATTTTTAATTTGAATAATATAAATATAATAATACAAAATGAATGACACAATGTCATACCAAACAAATTTATTATTTTAACCAATTTCACATAGAATATATTATATAGAGACAGATATATAAACAAAATAGAAAAACAAATATTTAGTATATTAAAAACAAAAAAAAACTGCAATTAAAAAATTTTTTCTTGGAAATTATAAATTATATTTTATAAAATTCTTCAGAAAGTTTTTGTAGACTAAATTCTATATTTTTTCATAATTTTAAAATTTTTTCCACATCCTTCTCTTATTGTTAATACTCTGTCAACTTTAGATTTTAAAATGAAATACTGAGCTTTAAATTATAAATTCTTAAAGAATATATTTTTATGAAAAAAGTAGCGATTGCTCATAAACGGAATATTAAAAATAGAAACTAATAGAAAATATTAAAAAGTATTTTCATTAATTTATTTTACTTGGTACAATTAGTAAACAATGTCAAAAACAAATTGTGGACTGTTATTTTATTTAACACTTATTTATTAGATATAAAGGGTAGGTATAAAAATTATAATAGTGAATAAAATATATTCCTTAAATTATTTCATTATGAATAAAAAAAAATGTATAAAATCTTGGTAGATAATCGCTGACTTATGGTTCATGGATATAAATCACCGTGTATAATCAAAATTACTTATAAATAACTAATAAATTCATATTTAATCACTATATAATGCAAGTCTAATCTAAATTAAAATCTATAAATATATTTGAATTACAAATTACAATATATGTAATGACTATGTAGATCTATAATGAACAAAAATATACCTATCTATATTTAATTGAATTTAATAATAATATATTAAAATTCTTTTAAAGATTTTATGTCCTATTTTCTAAACTGAATGTAAAAAAAATGTAAATATTAATAAATATATTATTTATTGAAAGTAATTATAATTATGATCTTGCAAGTTTAAACACATTGAAATATTTAATTTTATTTTTAACAAACAATTTTTAACTATTTGAAACATTTGTTATATATTAAACTAAACCAATAAATTGTGTTAAAACCTGCCTATGTATTTATTATCATAAATATTAAACAAAATGTTTAAAAAGAAAAATATATATTAAACATTTTTAAAACTTAAATGTTTATTACACCGTATTAAAAACAGTTTTTCACATACACTGTTAATACCAAGTTGTTGACGAATTTGTGCTCCATCAGTGGAGCTAAATAATATATCAACTGGAGCACTAGATGGTAACCCAACATTATAATATACAAATAGTTTTTTAACCTGTGGATATTCCATCAAGGACTTCATTTTTCGACTAGTATTATTTAAATACTTACTAAGTTGTGTTTGGCTTGATTCTTTTGGTTTTCTCTTGTTATTAAATTTTTGAATGGAAAAAAAATCATCAATCAGATCATTATTGTCATCATTACTATCTGAACTATTTTCTAATTCGAGAGTAAATTTCTGGAATTCTTCTTCTAGCCATTCTTTTGCCTCGTGATACATCTCAATATCATCTAACCAGCGTAATTTGAATTGTGGTAAAAGGCAGGCTGCTATTATTAAATTTTTTTCAACCCATATTGGCTCAAACCTGCAATACAGAACAAAAATTATATGATATATTATATATAACAGTGAAATGATATATAAGATGATATCACAATATACCTAAATATGAAAGAAAAATTTTAAGAAAGGATATGAATATTTTAAAACTCTTGTGTTGTCTCCTAAATATTTTTAGCATTGAGAAAATTTTAGTTATTTAACTTTAATTTACTTAGTAATTTATTGTCAAGAGATTCTAATTGAGTAAAATTTGAGTTTACGGAACTATTATTGTTTTAACGTCATAAATTTTATCATCTTATTACATGAAAATAAATGTTTAATAAAATTGTCCACTATTAATAAATATCACTCAAAAATTTAGTTGTAAAATTTAGGTACTCTTTTACACCCTAGATTTTTATTGGTACTTTTTAATTTTAAATGTCTATAATCATGAAACTAATACTTATATATTGAACTGTGATAAGTTATATTTAAAAATAAAAATTATCTTAAAAATATATTTGATAATTTTACAGAATTGGACAATTTATAAGCATTTTTCTAAGTGATTAAGAAATTGTGAAAAAAACTTAATGAATTATTTGAACTGCAAACGTAAAAAAATATACTGAATGTTTACAAAGTTATTTGGATCAGAAAATCATGGTGGCCTACCTTATATACATAGCTCTTGTAATTATAATACAACTAAAACATATTACCTTTTTTTAATTGCCAAAATTATTGTATCTATTAAACAATAAAAAAATGTGTAGTTATTATGTTTTAAATTGATGTACTTTTTTTCTAATGAATATAAAGTTGGAAGCAGATATCCCATATAGATACTTTCTTTAGTTTGAAAAAAGTCCAATGAATCTGCAAGAGGTTTCATTACATCAATATATTCTTGTATAAAATCAACTTCCTCTGGTCGAAATCGAGGTATTGAACAAAAATCAAAAATATTATGAAATTTATCGATTCCTTTGCATATGTTTAATAAATCATTAATTTGTTTAATTCCGTAATACAGCCCATTCCAAAATGTCTGATCGGGTGCTTTTATGTAAACATCAAATTGTTCATAAATTTTTTGAGTAATAACATTTGATTCATTCTGTTTGTTCCAAAGTTTTTCGATTTTAGTAATTACATTTTTATACACTTCTCTGTATTGTTGTAAATGTTTTTCTGTTTGAGTATACAAATACACACTTTTTTTATCAAGTTTACTTAAAGTTTCATTAATATCATAAATAGCAATGAGATTTAATGAATGGAATATGCATCGTCTATGTAAAGGTAAATGAACACCATCTAAATCATTTCTAATCTTTAATTCATCAAGAATCTCACATAAATCAATACAATTAATGTCATTTTTGTGGTCTTCAGATGATTGTTGTTTATTAAATTGAGCGAACGGTTTGATAACATTTGAACTATTACCCGTTGTACACAATAATACTTTATTAGCAATTCTGTATTCTTGGAAAATAGAAAACATTTTTTGAGCAATTATATTATGGGTGTATTTTCTGTTTATCTGTGAACATGCTAACATTGCACTTTTTTTTTTCAAAGTTTCAATGTCGATCCAATGACATGTAATACTAATAAAATTTTGGTTGGTTTGAGTCCAGCAATCAGCCGTTATAGATACCCACAATTGTAAGTCAAGAGTACTGATAAGGTTAATTTTCATTTCATCAAATATTGTAATTATATTTTCTCTGGGGGTGCATAAAAAGTTAATTGATGTGTGTTCAGGAAATTCTGAAAGTACAATAGGTTGCGTTGTTTCAATTATAAGTTTGAATATCAAACCACTAAGTGAATTTTTAAATTCTTCTATACTATTTTCAGATTCAAATCGTTCTAATGGAGTTTGATGGAATTTTTTACTGTTCAAAGAATTATAACTGTCAATTGGTATGTTCCGTTTTTTACTTTTATTCGAACCAGTAGAGCTTGCATCATTTAAAAATTGTTCAAATTTAATTGGATGTTTTTTCTATAAAAAAAAAATGAGCATCTAGTTAATCAGTAAATCTAAATATATTGAGTAAAATCTATAATTGAAAAAAAAATAATGAGCCATTTATAATTTAAAAAATTAGTTACATACCTGCATATGATTTTGTAAGCTGGATAATTTCCATTTATGAACACTGTACTGTTTCTTACATGTTATACATTGAACATTCAAATTTTCATCTTGTACACTTATTACAATAAAATAATCATTGTAGTATCTCCATGGAGAATTTTTCAATATCTTTTGTGTCTTGTCATTATTATTTGCACCGGACGAATTACAGGTAGTATCACTAGGCGTATATTTTAAATTGTTGTTCATTTTCAATACTAAGACTATGTAATTATTGTTATTTATTATTTAAAATCACAAAGTATTAAATTAAAATGTTTTAATTTTTCTCAAATTAAATAAATAGGCAGATGTATTCTTGTAATGACTACCTAGTACACTGTCGTGGCATATGCTATTGTGATAATATCACTTATCTACATACCTAGTACTTGTTATTCAAACACAAACAATTAGATAATAGTCAAACCTCAAGGAACTTGTAATAGATAATTCTTAGATATATCATATTATGTTCTGTGATAAAGAGTATCACGAACAGTGGTGACCATAGATCGGTTTAGGGCAGTCGTTCGAACTTATAGGTTAAATTGATAACGTTTTGAAAATTGTTAAAAGTTCGAATTCAACGAAGTACTACCAACGATTGTCATCAAAACTACCACCATATTACATTAAGTAAAAGTTTGACAACAAATGATAAAAGTAATATTACTGATAAAAATTATGGTCTGTCTTAAATTTGTTGACTAATCACGATATATGTAAAAAAATATTTACTTAAATTGCAAATAAATTACTCCAAATTGATTTTAGAGCAATAACACCCATAGACATATAATAGTATAGAGTTTATATGTCTATGATAACATATATTATTAAAATTAAAGAAAATAATATTTAAAAATGCACCTCGGGGCTTTTTTTCATTATTTCAAATACGACTTGCAATACAATATTATTACTTAAAAATTAACAACCTTATTTATTTAGCATATTTAAACAATTGTAACTGTTTTTTTGGAAATAATTTTTTAAAAAAAAAGCTTCAAGGTGCATTCGAAAATGTTCTTTTTAATTTTCATAATAGATGATTTGACTCTAAATTTACTCTGATCAAAACTATTTACAATCTTAGTGAGCTCGTTTTATGGTACCAAAAATCACCTGAGTAGCTTCTTCTTATGAATCTTAAATTTTGACAAGTTTAGTTTAGGTAGTATATTATGGACTTCATTGATTAAAATTTTATTATAAATAATTAATATTATTAAGGGGTTGAGTGGTCGAAATGCGTATTTCTGTGCACGAGGTTCCCAGTTCGACTCCCAGGTAGCAAATGAGGTAGCCAAAGAGATTTTTCTCATTGGTAGCGTCTGGTCTTTGGTGCAAATTGGCCATAATTATCAAGCCCGTCCAATAATTTGGTTGTTATGCTTGTCGTTCTTACTCTATGGTCATAGCTATCAAGAACCATCTTCAATTCCCCTAATATATCAAGCCGCAAAACTGAATATGTTAAAGTTTGGAAAAATAAGAGAATGTAAATATTTAATTTATTAATTAATATTATTGTAGGTTTACAATATTTGGTTTTTCCATTAGTCAAACTTAAATAATATTTAAATACTTTTTCAAATATATTTAAAAATTTGTATTCGAATAATTTTAATTAAGTTAGTATTTAAGATATTGTAATTACAATTTAAAATTATTTTTACAATCCTATATTTTATCTTCCCAAAATGTTAAGATGAAAAGAAAAGTACTAATCTGAGTATTATTTCATTAATTCTGATTACATTATCATGGGGATTTGAATTATCTGACCGATATTAATGTAATATTATTTATTATAACATTTTTTGGGTCAAACGAAAAAATTAAACGCAACACTTATCATAAGTTTATAATACTTTTTTCTATCATCATAATATTATAACAAAATAAATTACCTATATACGATTAATGCCTTCAGAAAGCGACTGTAGTAAATAATTTGTCAACATAAAATTATAAGACACTTTTAATTTACAATAAAAATTAGTTATAAATTGAAATAAATTTTAAATGTATTTTTTAATATTTTCTACCATGCACTTCTCTCTCCAACCAACACTATATTATCTGCGAATATCATATACAATGATAGTTCACTCTGTTTATCCTTTGTTATTACATCCATTACTAGGCAAAATAAATAAGGACTTAAAGTCAAATCTTTACTCATGTACTTGCCTGTTGTGCCTCCATATACTGTTCTTAATTTTACATTCATATACACCTTTGGTAACTCATTGTTGGTATACCAGAGGATAAACAAACATGATAATGGGAAAAAGAAGTGCAAGGGATAATATCAAAGAAAAACACAGTTTAACAAATAGCAGAAAACTAGGGAGAAAGATGATTGGATAGAGTATAGAAATATATGCAAAGCAACAAAAAGTGCTGTGAGTAAAATTAAATTAAAGAAATATGAAGAGTTATATAAGAGATCAGGAACAAAAAAGGTGGAAAAGAAGTATATTAGTTAGTTAAGTGAAGAGAAAAACTATTGTAATTATATTATCTATGGGTTTTAGAAATGCCTGGTGTATAAAATATGAGGATAGGAGAGTATCAACAAATACCTAACAAAGAAGTGATAAAGAGATGGAAATAATATTTTAAAGGATTATTAAATGAGACATTTCTGAGAGAAACAATAGATCAAGTTAGTTGAATTTAAGTATGATGAATTTAATAAAATAAGCAGAAATGTAATGTAGTTAGAAAATAAGAACACAGTACAACTGGATGGAGTGCTAGTAGAAATAAGAAAATTTTTAGGGAGTTTAGGCATAGGACGATTAACAAAGTTCTTTAAAAAATTACTAATTGAAGGAAAAACTCCAAAAATGCGGATAAGTTGTATGGTATCTATCTACCAGTTGAAGTTTTAAATTGTAATTTAGAATATAGAATATATCTAGTAAATAAGTAGGTAATATTGTTATACTGTAGTTTAAATATAGTAATACATGTATAAAGTAAACATTATATTATTCTAACTTGACACATTACAATTACGGAGTAGTAGTTTAATGTCATTATAATATTTTATATATTGTCAGTTAGACAGACCTATGTTTGATATACACGACATATTTATTTCATACTATAATATTATTAAGTATCTACTACTTATTATATACATAATTCTGGTTTATTATCTGAAACCTTTATTCTTACTGGAATATTTGTTTACTCTCAATAATAAAAAGTACTAATATTTAAAGAGAATGAAGATGTACAGGAATCTGGAAATTAAAGATAAATAAAACTTAATATGAGTCGTAGTATGAAAGTTTGGAAAATATAATAGAAAAAACTAAATAGGATAAAAAGTGAGATATAATGCATAATAACATTAAGCGTTTATAAAAAAAAGAATCTTAAAACTATTGTTTATTTTACTTATACGTTTAAAATATGAAAAATTCTGTAATTAATTATTCTGTTAAAGATGTATTTAAATACATATATCTATTTAGTTTAATAATAAATATTATACAATTTTAAATGTATGTGTTCAAAACACCAAAAATAATTTAGGTAGGTACATATATTCAACTACATACTGATTTTTGCGTTCAATTATCTGCAGTTAAATTAAAATTTAGCAACTATCTGTCATGGAAAACATTACTACCCTAGTCCTTCAATACATTAATGAAGAAGGGTAACAAGATATACAAATCATATTAAATTTGTAATTCCTAAAGAACAGCAATAGAAAAAAGTGTGTGCTATATTTATAGTTAAGGCGTGTCATAAAAGAAAATTTCTCATTACCTAATATCTATTTATATATTATGTTCTTAAAATCTTTATTCATATAGTTGTATAATAAAGGCTCTAGACACAAGTTCTTAATATTTCACATCTCTATTATTAAAAAGTACACTTGGTTGCAGCAACTGACTGTAAAGTAATGGTCCTTGCTACATTCAATTGATCTCAGTTGTAGTTGTCATAAAATTAAACCAGATTCATATATTGATGAGAAGATTATTAATGTGATTTTAACAGCAGTAGCAGTTTGCAGTTTATTGTATAATTGAAGTTCTAAAGGTATCATATCTAAGATATTCTAAATAATTGAACATAAAAAGTCATATTAGAACATATAACATTGGGTATATTTTTTATAAAAAATGTTCACCACATTATGCATGCAAAAAATGACGCGGCCCATGGCCGATCGGCGGTACAAACGCCGTCGACGTCCACCGCCGCGATGCTGCAATTCAAAACCGGTAGATCGCGGATCGCGCACCGCTACGCGCAGGCGCGACGACGGGGTGCCGGTCCCGGGTGACCAGGTCGGCCGCGAGACTTTGTTTTTTTTTTATCTTCTCTCGCACAAATCGCATAAAAAATTTTCCAGTACCATGCAAAGTTAGAGATATGCGTAGGTTTTTAGGAGTGTTCAATTGGTATAGCCAGTTTATCGACAATTACGCGGACATGATTGCACCCTTAACCGAACGGCTAAAACAGGGGGTGAAATGGGTCTGGACGGAGGTCGAACAAAGGGCTTTTGAAAACATCAAAAATGCCCTTTACGACTCTCCAAAACTATCACCACCGGATTATGGAAAGCTTTTCTGCCTGCAAACCGATGCTAGCGAGATAGGGGCAGGGGCCGTCCTTTTCCAAAGGGGTGAAAACCTGGAGGAAAGACGGATTATCGCCTACGCAAGTAAAAAGTTCAGTGAGACACAGAAACGGTACGCCACAGTAGAACGCGAGTGTTTGGCCATAATCTGGGCAACGGATAAGTTCCGACCGTAGCTCGAAGCGCGCAGGTTCGAACTATTTACGGATAACGCAGCTCTAACGTGGTTACATAGGTCGAAGGACACGCAGTCCAAATTGACCAGATGGTCACTTCAGCTGGCTAATCTGGATTTTAGTACGAAACACATACCCGGGGTGCGCAACGAAGCCCCGGATTTACTCTCACGGGACCCGACCCCGGGGCCTCCGGTAGACGAGGACCAGCTGGAGGAACGTCTGGAAGGAGCGTCAATGACACGGGTCACAGACAACCCCGACACCGCAGCTGATAATCTGTTTGCCACAACACGTACGAAAAAAATCGAAACCGACACTCCGGTTTCGGTAGAGACCCTTAGGGCGTGGCAATCCGAGGACACCGAAACGCGTACGATTTTGAGTTAGATGGAATCGGAAGCCCAAGCGGCAGAAAGGGGGGACTCAGCGATAATCGCCGCCACTTACCGCGTTTCGGACGGACTCTTACGGAAAATTGTCGAACATTATACCCAGGTCGTGATACCTAGATCCAAAATACAACAAGTAATTTGGAGGTGTCACGATCATCAACTAGCTGGTCACCCAGGTTGGAAGGAAACCTACCGGGTAATCCATCAATGGTTCTTCTGGAAAGGCATAAAAAATGACGTGACTATACGTAAAGTCGTGTCACGTCTGCGCGTGCACGAAGCCGTTAAACGCGCGTCCCGAAGACCCCATGAGCGGTAGGAAACCACGACTACCGTGGGAGGTCATTAGCATCGACCTCATGGGCCCGTACCCACGCACGAGTAGGGGAAAGTCGTATTTACTAATGGCCACCGGCTGTTTTAGTAGATGGACGGAGGCATACACACTAGGTACCGCCACTACGAAAAACATCGTGGAAATACTAGAACGCGAATTTTTCTCGCGGTTCGGATACCCCCGCATGTGCTTAAGTGACAACGGACCCCAATTTGTTTCGAGTGAAATGTTGGACGCACTCGAAAAATGGGGGGCAGTGGGTTGGACGACACCGATTTACCACCCACGCGCCAATCCTGTAGAACGCTGAAACCAGGAACTGAAAAATGGGTTGCGCGCACTCTCAATAGACACGAAACACAGATCCTGAGACACGAAAATCGCATCGATCTTGTTCGCGATCCGGAATCGTCGGAACGAACAGACCGACTACCCACCCTCAGTTCTGATTCTGGGCAGAGAGGGAAAAAAACCGGGGGATTGGATAATATCGCCTGGAAAACCGACACCGATCGACGAGATAAACGAGGAAAGGTTGGAGAGAGAATGGGGAGTTTTGGACACGGAAAAAGTGACAGCAAACCCCCCGGAACGCACTAGATACGTTGTGGGGGATACAGTGTTCTACAAAGCACACCACCTGTCCAAGGCGAGTATGGGGTTTCACGCGGGATTCGCACCTAAATGGTGGGGACCCGTGAGGCTGGAAAAGCGGGTCGGAAAAGAAGTCTTCTTAACCGATTAGCAACCGCCGAAGAAATTCCACGTCTCGTGCCTAAAACGAGCAAACGTTTAACCGGATTACCGGATAAACGAAAGTTTAACTTGTGTTAATATTGCAATTTATATCACCGTTGTTTTTTTTTTTTTTTTTTTGTGTTTATTTTTGTTCTTCTCTATCTGAAGATACGTACAGCAAATGGAAGATGATGCTGAACAGGAAAACACTAACAATGACACCCGCGGAGGAGAGGACCCCGCTACGCCGTATAGCGGCACTAGTGGAACAAGCCAGGGAAATAGCAAGGGCGCCAGGGGTGAACATTGTCACCCACACGGTCGACAACCCCGCGAACGTAGTGACAGCGTCCCTCGGTGAGCTCCGGGCGGATCCGATCCTGTGGGCGGCGTACAACAGGGGTTGGACGGATTACACACAAATGGTCCGGGATCAGGTGACCATGCCACCACCAACCGCAGCGCCAACGGTCGAGCCGACACTCCCACGCTGGCCGGAACCAAGGGTCAGCAAAGGAGTAAATCCACACCCGGACACCACGGAGTGGACCGGATGGGAAGCTCTACGACCCCAACAAGCATGGCGTGGTCGCCCTCAGGACCCGCAGCCATACTGGGCAGCTGTAGTGCCGCGACAGGAGCTGACACGACGACAATCACCATCGCCACAAAGGTTGCCGGCACCAACATTAACGCCAAGACCAACAACACCGGCCACAACTCCAGGCCCCGGAGCCGACGCGCAAGCCCCGGCGACGACCCGACTCCCGAAAAAAGAACGCCACCGCCAGCGAGACGCGGAACGGTTCCGTCAATATCGGGAGAAGAGGAGACGCACTGATGCCAAGCGCGTCAGCCAACAACACAGGCTGGAGGAGACAAAGGCTGACGGTGAGATCGAGCAGGAAGGAAACCTCCCCGCTCCATCAACGCAGGGGTCTCCGGGAGCGATGGAGACCGACGAACCGGGAGGAAACCAACCGCCGGTTCGAACGAATATATCGGACACGCATGAGGCCGGTCCGGACGAGATGGAAATCATCTCGGAAGGGGTCCTGTACGGGCCCGGTCCAGCGCTTCCTGAGATATGCAAGATAGAGGAGGACGGACCGTCCTTCTACTCGTGTACGTCAGCCGCAACTTCTCCAAGACGAGATTAGGCAGCATTGGGATATACCTATGTATATATTAAATAATTTTGTTATACTGATAATTTTTTTTTTCATTAAGTTTAATAAGTTTTCTCCCGCGGCAGGAACGTTGAACGTCACGGTCACGGAAACCGGACCAACACGAAATACACGCCGCCCGGGAAAAAGGTCAATGACCAGGTCGTCAAACTCACCGACGCGGGCGAACGCACCCCGCGATCTACGGTTTGGCGGGGGAGTATGACGCGGCCCATGGCCGATCGACGGTACAAACGCCGTCGACGTCCACCGCCGCGCCGCTGTAATTCAAAACCGGTAGATCGCGGATCGCGCACCGCTACGCGCAGGCGCGACGACGGGGTGCCGGTCCCGGGTGACCAGTTCGGCCGCGAGACTTTGTTTTTTTTTCTCTTCTTTTTTTTTGGGTAAGTATTGTGCCGTTCGAGGTCGATACTTAATATTTACCCATACGGGTAAATTGTTTTTTTGTTCCTTTTATTTATTTTTGTTTTTGGTGTGTCCAGTGTATTTGTAACCACGCGTGACGTCTGGGTACCTACCGCCTACCGACTACGCGTGCCAGATAATAAACGTCCTCGGGCACTTAAACTCAAAAAAAGAACTCAGTGATTTTTTATTTAGTTCTCCTTTCTTTTCTTTTTGTTCTGGATTCTAAAACCTTTGTGCCGTTCGCACCCACCACGAACTTCATAACGATCGTGGACCATAGCGGACCGACACAAAACCTTAACTAATATTACAAAAAAAAGAACATTTTATGAAATGTAATTAAAAAGATACACTTTAATCACTTTTATAATAAATTAAATTTAGTATTTACAAGTGTAATAAATTAAAATCAATCTGTTGATGCATCAACATTTTAAATTAAATAAATCTGGGCTCTATTTCTTAAAAAAAATATATATTTATTATATTATGTAAAAATTATTTACTCTTTGTTTTATTATTTTAATTTAATAATTTGGTTTCTCTAAGTACTTTGACTCCAATTTATAGTTGTAAGCGTAAACTACTAATATTATTTTTACAATCAATGTGTTTTTCATAAAAAAAATAATTTTGTAACAAACTTATTGCTCTTATTGACTCAAATTTTTGTTCAACTATTTTTTTGACTGTTTTTATATAATCAGCTGCATTATTCTTCAATTTTGCAATAGTAGACAATAACAAACTAATTGTCAATATAACCCAAATTTGTGAATTAGAAATCATATAATGAACCTAAAATAATAATTATATTATTTTATTATTAATAGTTATAACAAAGGAACTTAAGATTACGACATATTATATGTTACATAATATTATAGTTGTTCAATAAAATACATTTAAATTATGAAAAGATAAAAATACATATAAATGATAGATACAGAAATGATTGGTTAGAATTATTAGTTCTCATGTAGCAAATAATAGGCTCATTATGTAAATAATTAATAGATAAGAACAAGATATGGAAAGGAAATGTATTTCAAGTGAAATGAACAAGTACTTTGAAAATAATTAAAGCCAGGAGCTGGGAGAGTAAATAATACCAGAAATAAGCTTAAAAAGAAAGGAAATATTACTTTTGAGTAGACAGTTAGCTAGAGAACAGGATTATAATCATGAGGGGAACATAATATTTCTAAATTAAAGCTTACGAATATTAAAAACCTTCAGTACACATGCTTTAGTTACATACTTATAATATGTATATGTATTCCAGACAAATGAGTCATATTGAAATATAGGTCTAATAAGCACACAATTAAAGGAATTCAAGGAGAAAGAAAGTTAATCTATGGTTTGAACACACAAGAAATTATTTTAATGAAATACAATCGTTTTAGGACCTTATGGATAATGAGATAAATATAAGTACGAATACATAGGGCAGGAACAAATGTAAACTCGAGAACCTTAATATTTAATACTATTATCGTTTATCAGTAACGAAAAGAATGTTACCACTAATAGAATTTAATAGGTACATACTGAAAGTTATTGACTGGTATTTGGCTATATTCAAAGTCAACTTAATAGTATTTCCCTAATCAAGGAATCTGTCAATGTCATCTTGAAGAAGTATGCAATTGTCCAGTGACCTAATTCTGGCATACAATTTTTATGTTATTAGCAAAGTGGAGAAGATGTAAATGACAAAGAAATTTTGTGGCACTGTTTATAACTAAAAAAAAAAATTGAAGTGGTAGGTAGGCAGATGCTCTTTATGGCACTCCAGAAATAGAGAAGAAAATAGTAGATTGAATCCCGAAGATTTTGACTGACTGGGACATGTTGCTTATGAAAGACTCGAAACATGTTAAGAGAACATTATGATTAAAGGTTTTTGAAAATCTATATAAATAATATTAACAACAATTTAAATAAAATATGAACAATAAATTTGTTATTGTTATTTTTTTCTCTCAGTGTTCAACTGCAACTGGTTTTTGGACTTATTTACGAAGGTTTGTCACTTGTACACTTTTCACATTTTTTTTTCTCTAAATTTCTCATACGATTCATTGTATTTTCATAATTTAGCTTTACTCACTGCACTCTTTGCTGTTTACATAAGCTTTTATACTGTTGTATACGGGATATATTATATAGTGTATAGGATATTGATATATGTGTTATACGACTTATAGCGTATACATATTGTACAATGTGTTGACTCAGGCTTTAGCAAGTAGGCCGAAAGTGTGACCCATACGGTTCACACGATGGTCGACGTGCCTACAAGGGTAGAATATGCTTGGGTCAGCACATTCCAAAGGCCTCGGACGACGGCTCCCACGGGCCCCGTCCGACGGTCGTCAGTCGGTTTAGAATCAAAGTACAGTAATCACGTAAGTCTTAAACAGAACCTCAAAACAGAACCTTTATACAGAACCTCTATTTTATTATTTTTCAAGGTAATTTATCGTGTAATATATAATTCCAAATATCTATCTTTTTGTACGTATAGCTAGTGTGTACATTTATTGTTTAATCATTCGTATTTAATCGTAGTTTAGTGTCTAATAAATAGTTAAAATATATATAATTCAGAACGTGTTCTATCATTTCTCCTCATAACACCAAAGTTGACGAGCACACGGCGTGGTACCACATTTTAATACTCTACCCAATTATCTCTCCCTGGTTTTTTGTCATTTTTTAAAATGTGGTTTTTTCTTTGATATTATCTCCTGCACTTGTTCAGTCCATATTTCTTACTCTCTGGCATACTACCTCTAATCTCTCCTATGAATTCCTCACAAACTCTTCTAACATCCTCTGCTACCTTTTCCTACTTATTGTTTATTTTATTTCACGTTCCATATTCCAGTCTTATTAAGCTTTTTTCGTAAATACTTTTTCATTTTCATCAATTAATTACCATTTAATCCTCAGTTCTTTATCTATATTTTTCTTTTTGTGTATCATCTTTTTCCTATACCAAATCAGTCCTTACATTATTTTAAACCACCTTTCCTCAACACATAAAACAATCAATTTATGACTTGTTTTCCTCCACTCTTATAGGTTATATAATTATCATATCTATTTCCATAAAAATTATTTATAATCACTAGTTCATATGCTGACGAAAAATCAAATATTTTTCCCCCAATCCATACTATCGATGCATTATTATCATAATCTGATTTATCTGCCCACATGTCCATTCATATCACTATCAAACACTATTTTCAATTACTGGTATTCATTGCATTACCTTATCCATCTCTTGTGATAATTCTTCCTTTTGGCTTTCTTCACATGTCACTTGTGAAGCATTTGCACTAATTATATTCAATAACTTATCCTCCAATGTTACTTTCATTACAATTACCCTATTACTTGTCCTTTAATTTATTTATCTAATATTACTCCTACATCATTCCTTGTACTAGTATGATTTGATATCCATCCCAAATCTTATTTACTTTCCTTTCTTTCCACTTTTTTTTCTTGCACACAACAAATATTCAGATTTCTCTTCTTCAAGACTTCTGCTAATTCTCTCATCCTGCCTGTCTATGTTTCTATATTCCATCCACCTAATCTCACTTTGTATCTATCCTGTGTAATCATGATCGAATCTAATCCAAAATACTTTTGTGATTTCCCTACACCTTTGACATCACGGCCGGTGGGTAGACTCACACACTAATGAACCGTTCTGGTCACCACATCTCTTAGGCAATCTCCATACTCAACTATAGATTTTCCCCTAATTGTTTTCCCCGTGCACATCCGAGGTGGGACAACTTGTCTAAATTCTGTTTAGGACTCTTTGCACTTTTTTTTGACAATTTTAACGTTGCCTGTTAACCTTGTGTAATCTAAAGTAGTCATGTTTGACGATAATCATTAGGTAACTGTGGAGGTATTCTGCAATCCATCACCACGGGGCCAATTTAAAACATAGGTAATATGATATAAAATAATTACTAATAGCAACTACATTTTCTTTGGTACTTTCTTGACCTAGTAGCTTATCACAAACCAGCCTTAAATACAAATACTGGAATCTCCTATTCATAGTCCAGAAAATTAGTTCTTTATTCTGGCGCACTGATGAGCTATACCTATTATCAGGGTATTATTATGTACAGCTATTCGCTGCACACTGAAGACTTCATTTATCCTCTTCCTTTTTTCATAAAACAACATTTTATTTATTTATTATATCTCACCACTTTCGGTCACTTACCATTGATAATATTACGTTATCTGACGTTATTTAAGACACCATGATTCTTTATACCAATAATGATAATTCTGGTATAATTTATTGTGTACTTGTGCTCACTTGATTTTCTTTACTGTACTTTATTCTGTCTTCCAAGCTTGGTTGCTGGTCTAATAGATAATCTGTAATTAATATACAATATATAGTAAAACAAAAATATAATAACATCAAAAACAAATATATCTGCATACTTACCTAAATAATATTATTTAATTATTTAATATATTTATAAGTTAAGATGAATAATAACACAAATAACTGCTTAAAAGTCATATTTATTAACTAAAATAAAAATGTTCTATAATAAAAAAAATACAATTATATATATTATATATATATAATTATCATAACCGTAATATGTAAATATAATAATATAACTTTTATTATATAGCAAAATGAGTTGTAGCAAATTTACCTAATAAATGGAAGGGGAAAAGTAACGATAACCTCAACAACTTTGTAAATAATACCATGATACTAATTGACATTTTTTTGAAAATTATTATTAAGAAATTTCATGTTCTGTTATGTACAACGAGTAAAATATGTATAATACAATATGTAAAATAAAGTACACAATGATCTTGAATTTAGTTGAATGTATAAAAATAAATCTAATAATGATCTTGGAGTATTTGATAAAACCAGAATACTTATTTCTTTAAGTATACCTTTGATAAATGGTAAGAACACTAGAGTTGGAACACCTATAAATGATTTTATGCCTTGGTTAGATATAATTTATTAGTACAAAAAACCAAGGCTTGAAACCGGTATCGAAAATGGTATCATATACCGGTTAAAACTTTTAAAATATCGAAATCGAAATGAAAACCGAAACCGAAAAAATGGATAATGGTATTGAAAATCGAAATTGAAACCGAAAGAAACGGATAACGGTATTGAAAATCGAAACCGAAACCGAAAAAAATAGATAATGGTATTGAAAATCAAAACCAAAATTGAAAAAACGGATAACGGTATTAAAAATCAAAACTGAAACCGAAAAAAAAACAGTAAAACGGTATTGGAAATATATATCGAAACCAAAATATATAATATTATTGCTGTATACCGAGTCTATTGTTATTTTCAGCGGTTATTTATTGAACCCGGTAATATTTAAATTTTAAATTGTACATAGGTAGGTACTATCATTTTTATGGGTATATATCAATTGCACAGAAAATCGCAGGTAAAATACGATATTGTGGTACGTAGTTGGGTACTCTTAACTCTACTTTTCTTTCACACTTTGTGTATAAAGTGAAAAAGTTTATCGCACCCAATAACCATTTTGATAAGAATTTTTACCAGGTTAATAGCATAAAGTAAAGAAACAAGGCTGGGAGGCCAGGCAACGATTGCTCCGCTTCGCTTCAATCGAAAATATCCTCCGACTTGCTTTGAAACACCACGTCGAGTAAATCCATGTTGTTACCAGAAGTGTGGTTGTAATCTAGATAACCCTGGATCTATTTGTTCATATACTCATACACAACCGTAGCGTATACCGTATACCTACCTGATATTTTATTGGCGCAATTGATGTATACCTTTTTGATCCGTGATAAATGCACGGGCGCAAAAGATGTATAGATACATTTCAGGTAGTCTAACATTTTCGGCGCAATCGACAAACACCGCATTTTTATAGTTATAGTCCAGTGGTGTATTTAGGATTTTGTTAAGGGGTATATGTATTGGAAAATATTTTTTTGACCGAAAGTTGGTTTCGTTCCCTAACCTTCTCCCATCACCACATTTTTCAAAAATGTGGCGGGCAATATTATTATTACATAGACATATTAATTAAACTCATATTTCCAAACAAATAATAGCGACTACTAAGCATATGTGGCATAAAAAGTCTGTAGCCAAATCTTTTATATAATCACAAAAATCATTTTTATTTTTATATTCTATATATTTTTATTTTACATACACTATAACACAAAATCTAATTTCCTATTTTTTAGACATAGCTCATCAATGACCTCGTCTGACAAAATTTCAAAATGTTGATGATATGACAATAGTTCCAACCCATTTAGTCTACTATAATGACAAAATGTACATATCTATAGTTATAGTATAATTTAATCAGGATAAATATTAAAGGATAAAATATTTACTTTCGTCATACTATTTCTAAGATAAGACTTAATCCTTTTCAAAGAAGAAAATGATCGTTTCGTCGTTGCAGTAAATAAGTACAATTGGCAATATGCAGAATATTTTAAGAAGCATGTAAAAATTGGGATAAAATTCTTCATCACACATTCACAAATATTTAAAGCATGTAATCCTGAGAGGAGAGTTTTGTTTTCCATAATTACTTTATATCTCCACATGTTCAATTCAGCAATGTTAAATTAATTATATAGGTGAATAAAATACAAAATATCAAAAAAATCCAAATACCTAGATTATTTGTTTGTATCCCTTATTAAAAGAATATCCCATGGTCGGATCTTAGCTATAAATATAGCCTCGAAAAATTGTTTTTTTATTTTTTCATCGATAACCAAAAGCTAGACTTCAACTCAGAATTTAGCCATAAACCTGAAACTAAAATTGCTACTTACTTCATTGACTTTGAGTGTTTATTATTCATAATTAGGTTTTTACTTTTCATAAGACAAAGAAAATCAAAACAATTCACTGTACTGCTTTCAAAATACAAGCATTAAGCACAAGTCTGAAGTCCTAAAGATCAACGAAAAAGGTAATTAAGATCTACATGAAATCATGGGATCAAAAATTCTGGCTCTTACTCAAACTGGCCCAAGCCAGGCCTTAGAAAAAAAGAAATAGCAGGATCGAGTGTTTTAATGTCTTAGAATTTTGTTTAGAGTGGGCCTTGACTTTTTTTTGTAAAATTATTGGACCGGACCGGACCGCGCTTAAGACAAATATCCTTGGATCGGACATGTACTCGTATTAGGTTTTTTTTTTTTATGTTAGCAGCCCAAGGGCTGGTTGGCAGCAATTTTCCACTCCTGACGCTTCTCAGTTTTCCTTTTTAATTCGCAATTAGATCTGCAGTCCATATCTTTAACTATTTGACTAATCTAGTCCAGTGGCGGTTGCCCTCTGCTGTTATTCCCTTCAATGGCACCTTCTATTATCCTGCTAAGTAGACTGTTATGACGCAGTATGTGTCCAATTAACTTGGCTCTTCTTGTTTTTAAGGTCTTTAGAAAGCTTCTTGTTTCACCAGCTCTTCGATAAACTTCTTCATTTGTTATATGTTCTGTCCAGCTTATTCTAAGTAGCCTTCTGTAACACCAAGTCTCGAAAGCTACGAGTCTTTTTTCTTCCGTTTTACCTATGGTCCATGTCTCACTTCCATACAGTGTTACGCTCCAAACATAAGCATTTAGTAGGGTTTTCCTCACTTTTATATCAGTATTTCTAGATACAAACATATTTTTCTTGTCCTGAAATGCACATTTAGCCTGGTTTTTATAAAAATGATTAAAAATGTAATAACATTGTATCAAAATTAGGGATTCCTTCTTTAGAAAAGTTTTGTTTTACTACGCATATTATCCTCTATCCAATGAAAAATCACAGATCAAATTCAATGTTTCCATTTAAATTATTTGTGATATAATTTCTTATGTATTCAAAACTATATTTATTTTAATAATTATGTCATTAAAAGTGTTTTCATAAGAACTAGTTTACATAAAATATGTACCTATCAAATGTTGAACAAATTTAGGAGGGGGTCCTTAATTTGTAGTTCTACCTTTTTCTTCTTCTTCTTCTTCTTCTGGCATAACTACTCTCTAAGAGTTTTTGCCGCCATTACTACACTGCGACTACGCCATCTGTCTCTGTCTTGGGCTACCTCTGTCCAGTTCTCAATTCCTAGGCTTTTTAGATCCGTCTCTACCACGTCGATCCTTCTTTTCCTAGGTCTTCCTGTGGATGTTTTTCCTTGTGGTTTCCATTCCAATGCTACTCTAACTGTTTCGTTCTCTCCTCTCCTCATTATGTGACCTGACCATTGTATTCTTTGGCCCTTAATAAAACTTGTTACTGGCGCTAGTTCCAACATATCATACAATTCTTCATTATATCCCGTCCTCCAGTTACCCGTTGTTCCATTGATGACAAGTCCACATATTTTTCTCCATACTCTGTTCTCGAAAGTCCTCAAGTTTTTCTCTGTTTGTTTAGTCGTCGTCCACTCTTCGCAACCATACGCGAGAGTCGGTCTTATGATAGCCACATACAGTCTTACTTTTGTTTTTCTAGATAACATTTTGGATGTTATCCTACGTATGATATAAAATGTACATACCTATCTAATAAAATATAAAATTACAATGTCTATATGCTGAAGTTACTCAATGGTATAGAATATAATATGATGTCTTCGGATATCTATTAAATAATAATAACAATTTTTTACTCATTTATAAATAATCATTACTTTTGGTTAAAAATTGTGAGTGTCTAGTATCCATATATAATATCAATTATTATAAATAAAAATTAACATAAAATAATGAACTTTTAACTACTTACACATACTTCAACAAGCGTTTTGTTATTTTTAGTGCCAACCAAAAACCTCATGATTTAATTCATTTTTTCGGGAATTTTTTAATGGAAACTATTGAATATCTGAGCAAAATACGATTTGTCCTGCGTTTCGATGCGATGTAAAAAACAAAGTAAGAATTTATGTACAAAAAAATCATGTCTATATTATTTTTTAAATTTCAATATTGGTACCTACTTATTAAAATAAGTTGTAATTAGTGGCGGATTTTCGTTATTATTTATAAGTAAATATGAGATAATACAGTAGAATAATATTAATATAGGCAGCTGTAAAATATTTAACGTTCCGAACCATTTAAATGTATTGAAGTATAAAAGTATATTCAAATTGTTTTGAAATTTAATTTTTATTTATCAATACTTGACCCCTATAATACTTCCAGTTTTCAATTAATTGATTGTAAACCGTATTTATATACGTATAATATCACGGAAAAAAAATAGTTACAATAAACATTTAAATGGTTAATTCAACCATAAACCATGGTAGCTATACACACCATCTCATAACATGGTTAGACCTACTATAAACGTATATATAGTTGATGTAGTTGTGTTTATTTTAACTACATAATACTGTTAAAAACTGTTATCGGTAAATTGTCCCAGAAAAATAGGTAGGTATATAGTTGTATCAACTTAATTATTAGATTTGATATATAATTATATACACAAACTTGGAAAGTATATTCAACTATATAATATAGTTCTAGTAACAATACCTTTTAGTTGTATCAACCTAATTATTAGATTGAATGTATTAATTTATATAATTTATGTACTTCTCGTATAGTAGTTACCTATATTGATAGTTAGCTAGTCTTTACGTGCAAGTAAATATTTTATCGTATACTAAATTAATTATGGCCGATTTATTTGTGTTTGATATATTGAACGATTTTCAAATATCTGATATTATACTAACTAAAATCCGAATGTTCATTTTTTTAAATTATTAAACAGGTACTTAATATTACTGCAAGGCTGGGCAAGTTAACTATATATTTTAACTCGTTAAGTTAAGTTAATTGAAAATAATATAAGCTAAGTTAAGTTATAAAAGTTACTCGTATATATTTTATTAACTTTTAAAGTTAGAAGTTAAATTTGAAAAAAAAAGTAACTTAACTTAGTTAAAAGTTAAAATTTCCCAATTAGGAAAAAAAAGTCGATAGGTATACCTATTATATCGTGAAAAGGTAAAAAAGGACGGTTATTCTTTACGCTCAGAAAAACCACCGGGGACTTCTTCTGTTTGAAAAAGTGTATAGGTACATGTAAAAATAAAAATACAACACGTCATTTTGAAACCCATGCACAAATAAGAAATCAGAAAATAACTTCTAAGTGCCAAGATACTTACATTATTGTTTGATTCACACCGATGTAGTGTAAAATAAGCAGTACGTATCACTTCAATATATTTTCTATACTGGATAGACATAAATACCAGCCTCCATGTAGTTAAAAAGACCAGGCTCAGTCCAATATTCGTGTACGGCCAACGTCACGGCGTGTGCGTGAGTGGTACATCGATTCTTAACGATTATTACCATTGATTATAAATTACCAGTAATTTATAATCAATGCGATTACGTATATGTATGGTGACCAGACGTACTTATTTTCGTAGGACAGTATTCCTTTTTTATTGCATTGTCCTAGTATGTCTTTAACAATATTGTTAAGTACTTAAGTACATGAAATTGTACTCCTTTTTTAAAAATATCACCGGTTAATATATATATTTTATTATTTAGTATGATTTAATTATTTATATTTTATGGTTCGACCTAATGCCTATTAGTATAATAAGATAATATTTTGTTATTTTGGTATGAACTACGATATAATAATATTATAGTACATTATTATTATCATGTACCTATACCTACTGTATTACTGTGCACTATTCGCATATTCACCTTTAAAAATTAATTTATTTTCAGTGTATTTAATGTTTCAAAATATTTTCATCATAAAGACACTAATAGTGTATTCGACCTGTATCTATAGGAGGAAGGGTGCGAAACAGATGTTTTTATATGTACCTATCTATATAATACACACATTAAATTATCTTTTTAATGCAGAATCAAAATTTTTTTACAGTTAATTGCCTATTTTACGAGTGATGGGTGAAGGGGCCCCATCTCCAATCGACAACCTCAAATACGCACTTGAAAGATACACCACTAATAAGTTGACCTTGTAATGAAATTATTGCAAATATTTAGTTTTTTCTAGGGAAAATAAATATAAACAATAGAGTAATTAGGTCAAAAAAAAAAAATTGCTTTGATGAAAATGGCCTATGAGCTATGAGAAATCTGGTAAAATAATTTACACATTGACCAATCCACTCAAGGGGGACGAGTTTTTTTTTTTTTTTTGTAATAAAGGAGGATATATTTTAAAACGTACTTTTTTTTGGATTATTATATCTGGTCACCATACGTATATGCTAGTAGGTAGGTACCTACTAAAATTGCGTATAGGTACCAAAAAGTAAAATCCTCATTCAAAAATTTGCATTGTTCTTCGGGCAAATTTAACTTAATTTAGATACTTTTGTATAAAGTCAACTTGAAGTTAACACGTTAATTTTAATAAAAAAAAAAGTAACTTATCAAGTTAAAAATTAATCTGAAAAAAAAATAACGCGTTAAGTAACTTAATTTTAACTCTTAACTCGTTAATGCCCAGCCTTGCCTATTATAGGTATGTACCAACAATATACTATTATTATATAGTGTCGCTACCTATAAAAATATGGGTAATTATAATTAATGAAATTATATGTAAAACAATACAATTTATACATATAGTTAGGTATTACCTATCTATTATCTAATCGTATTTGTTGTACAAGTCAAAAATGTATAATCATTAATCTAACAAAAACGCACAAATATATAAATTTTAAAACATAGATAAGATTATATAGGTACCTATATAGTATGAAATCCATTAGATATATTGTATGAAAGCAGTATATATAATGTTTAATGATAGATAATTAAAAAATGAACCTTTGAATTTTTGTATAATTATATAAAAAAAAAAATTATAAAAACGCGCAGTAACTAGACGAGTGAAGAGAGTGGTATGGATATGACTACATGTGCCTTAGCACACGATCATTATATATTATATTGCGGGCTTTGCGGCAAGACGCAGGCGTTCAAATTCCTAATGAAAAAGCGGATGTATGACTATTTTTTTAAACTTATGATGATTGTTTGGAATTATTTTTTATCAATTTAATGAAATATTTAAACTATATGTATTGTTTAATTTAACCAAACATTATACTGATATAAAATGTATTAAAACACCCGTTAGATTTCGACCTTTTTAGACGTATTGCTTGAACATATTTTACTAAATATACACAATTTTTTTAAACAATTATTTTCTAAACTATAAGGAAATAAGTAATATTCAGTTTTTTTTTTTGCTTCACCGCGGTTTAGTTATTCCTTATAAATTACAAAAAAGTCAAAAAACGACCAGTTTAAATTTATCATAATGACAAAATTTAGGTACTATAGGTATACCTACCGAAAAATGAATGTAAGTATTCTAGTCGAAATTTCACAGAAAATAAACATAATTGTAAATTTAAAACATCTGTATACTACAATGAAGAATGCTGTTTAGTGTGTCTATTGTTTTTTTTTTTTCATTTTTATAAGCCACGGTTACTTAGCTATATTGGATGTTGGTATATTATACATTTATACACTTTGTTGCCATCTTGCAGTTTAACATTAGTATACAAAACGGTTTTGATGGTTGAAAGTGAATATATATCCTACGTGTATTTATAGACCAATAAGGTAATAAGCATATTTCCAGTAGTTAGTTCAAATTAAATTTTAAAAATTAATTTGACTTAATTCATTTTTATTCTATGTTTTGTAGGAATAACAGTTTAAATTAAATGATTTATTTGAAAAAAAAAAAATGGAATAACGAATTACAATACAATCGACGAATTCGAATTTTTTTCACGTAAAATCTTAAATAAACATTTATGAATTTAAATTTGTTTTCAAATACAACTAAACTATTTAAAGTAGGTATGCTTATTTACCATGATTTTTCACTTTACATAGCCAAAAATGTTTTTGAACAGATTGTCAGGGACTTGTGCACGTGTATATATGAGAATATCTCATAATAATTTATTAAATAGGTACTAAACTCCTTAGAATAATTGACCGCTTTCAACCCTATGAAAAATCATGATATCTATTGAGCATTTTATTCCTACATATCTAATAAACTTACATTAATAATGAATATTAGAATAATTATTAAAATAAGAGTATCAAAAAACATCCGTAGACACTGCACCGTTGTTTTTCTTCGCTGAAGTCATCTATGTATTCATCGATGTTTTTAATGGTAAACGATTAATTTGATTCTATGTAAATATTATTATTTGACTGTTCTTTATTATGTTTGAGTATATAGGTATTTGTTATTACTTTAAATATGTTTAGGTAAATAAATAAAAACCGATCAAGACTGCAAAAACTCAATCAAATATTGTATTTAAATCATTCTACATCATTCACTGTATCATTACAGTAATTGAATAAAAAAAAAAAATTATTAAATTATTGACCGATGGATATAGCATAGAGGTATATTTGTTTAACTTTGAATAACAAATGTACCTAATTTTTATGTTTTATATTCGTTATACTGAAAGCTTTTTTTTTTTCTACAGTCTTGAACTTAATGATCGATATATCAATTTTTAGATAACCACCTACAAATTACTTTAATAAATACATTTTTTTTTTTTATTTATTGAAAGAAATTATAGGTATCTACATGGGAACAACGTAAAATGAAGTCAGATGATCATACCACTTATAGCAATACGGTTAGTGGTTACCATATATTCTACGTGTATGAACGAAGTACGTATGAAAAAAAAAATATATTTTACTTTTATAAATTAAAATTTTAAAGACCTTGGAAGTTTTTCTTGTGAAATAGCTTCCTAATTATGTTTTTACAATAAAAGTTTGAAAAACTAAAATAAAATTTTTAAATAATTGTATGAGAATAATTTATGCATAAATGTCTTTTTTAATTATATACAATGTACCGGGAATATGGAAACGAGGAAAAATGAAAAATTGGTTCGGATATTACCGTAAAAGCTATTGACGAGACGAGATGTCGATCCATTTATCATAATATGGGATATGTATACGATGTAAGTACCTACCTGTGTATAAATAAAAAATCATTATAACATTATACTTGTTTTAGTTTTAAAATTTACGTCAAAGAATAATTTCTAATTTTATTTCCTTTTTATGATTTTTATGAAATTGTATCTACTTGAATATCAACATTATAATATATAGGAAAATCATCAGATTACCGTATGTATGATTACATCATATGTTACGTCCTGCATAATAAAATTAGTATACAGTCCATATAATTAATTAGTCATGTTAAAACATAAAAATACAACTTATACTATAATCTATAGATTAAATAGTCATTTAATAAAATATTTCAATAAAAAGGAATAAGCGAAATGCTGAATTGCTTCCCATTTGGAAGTATGTCTAATTCAAATATAATTTCAAGCATCTCTCCTACAATCCAAATTTGTTTCTAAAAGTATAGGTAGATATTTATATATATTTAAGAATTATACATAATATATCCGATATCGCTAAACTATATATATATATGAATATGCAAGGCTGAGCATGAACAAGTTCAAAATTTTAATTAAGTTAAGAGGACGCTTTACACGCATTTGTTGTCTCTGTCTAGCTAACAGATAATATAGGTAGTAAAATCACACTAGATACACAGAATTGCAATTTTGGCGTTTAGGTTAAATTTAGAGTATAACACCAGTTACTTATTACAAAATTTAAAGAGAGAAATTTTTTAAGTAAAACTAATGGGCTTTTTGTAAAATATCGTTTGACAAAAAAGTTAAAGCTATTTAAAAATATCAAAAGCTAAAAATGCCTTAACTTTTTTTTTTTCAGAAAATATTTTACAAAAAGCCCATTGAAGTTCACTCGAAATTGTTCTTTTCATTAAATTTTATAACAGGTGTTTAAGCTTTAAAATTAACTAAATAAAATAATAATTTCTTAAGTCATCAAACCCTATCTTCAATTATTATCGTTTTAAAAAAAATTCTATCTACAAAAATGATGTTTAGGTATTCAAGTTTTCAAATTTAATATTTGTTGGTACTTTTTCAGTACCTCTGGATCCCCTCTCCGTAAATACTCCACTTTATTATAATATATTCATATATATACATAATAATTATGTATATTTTTATTAGTACCTATTCTATATTATAACGCTAAAAAAGCATTATATTATCGTGTAATTTCATAAAAGCTTACCAAGTCAAATTACGAAGTTTAGAATTCTCAGAGATATTTACACGGACACACAACCAGTTCCTGGCTAGTGTATTAAATTCAAGCCTAGATATAACTGCAGGTTGGTGAATTTTCCAATAACATCATCAGCATTGCAGTTAGTCGTAGTCTCTTGTCGGCTGTCGCCATACTCTCTATAGGAGATCTGAAAGAGAAAATCGATAATAATATAATGGCGTAATATTAAAATATAGAAATATTATAATATATTATTAATCCTAATATTATTTATATAATGATTGACCAAACTGGTTAATAAATATTTTGTGCTCGACCCATTTAGCATTATTTACCTACATATATATCACCATTGTTTTAGTCAACTCTCTGTTTCTGATGTTCCTACGACGTTTCACGTACCTATATAATCTCATTTTGTGCTCACCCTGCGAACTCGGCCGTGAATCTATCCCGATATACTTTGGCCTTTTCCCCGCACCGTTGACGTCACGACCGTAAGTCCCGCGTTCTCGGACATATACGACTTATAAAACGGCTACCGCACAAGTGTCCGGCAAGTACCAGCCACGTCATCCCTCAGACCATCTACCACCCACGCCAATCTACGGAATTTCCTATCACTAATTGTTCTCTACACGCAAATCCGAGATGGTACAAATCGCCTATAATATTTTGTTTTGGACGCCTCGTACTCTTTTGACAAATTTTTAACGCCAGTTAGTCGCTTTCCACGTCAGGCGTGAGGTAATACCGTGGTGGTATTCTAACCCCCTCCACGGGGGAATGCGAACAATTGAAATATTTACGGAAACATTTTTACCTGCACGTGCCCGAGACCCAGAAAAAAATAGAAAACCCGTTTTCAAACCTCATAACCCGAACCCCGAAAAAATTTAACCAATTCGACTGAATTTTACAGTGTTTTCGAATTTTACGAGTTAAAGTTTTCAAGTCATACACCGATTATCGTATACATCCATGCAGCAGAATTGCCTATGTGGAGCGCCTGGAGATCGAAATTTAAATTATTTTTGTGGTCCTATTCGAACATCGGAAAGTCGCAATTTTTACACTGGACCAACTTCGATTTCTTCATAAATTCAATGTCCCACAGGGAATTCCTTTTCAAATATGACAAAAAAAAAAAAAAATTTTTTTTTCCTAATAATCGATTTTTATTTCATCGTATTTGTTTATAGTAAGTAAGTACAACAAAAAATTGATACTATGCTTATTCATTACTGCAAAAATGATTTTATATACCTACGCTAGATCAATAAAATAATACTATATAATATACTGCAGGGTATAACAAAACTATATATTCCAATGAATAAAAAAAACTTATTCATTCTATTAAAATGTTAAAATATTTACTACCCATAACTTTGTTATATAATTAAAATAGCCTTAAATATTTTACAACTTAAAATAAATTGTTTAAATTGTTTAAACAAAATTTCAAAATAGCCATTTTTTAATTTAATATTTTGAAAAGTTTTGATGGTAAAATAATTTACTGGAAAATCTAGTGATATTATTTGTTTTAATTTTTTTAATTTTTAAAAAATGGGAGAATTATTAATTTATAGAAAAATAAATAAGAAAACCAGTACTAATTAAAACAAATTTTCTTTCAGAAAGATATATACTCAAAACATTCTGTCATCGACCCTTTCTACACTAAGAGCTGTATAGCGTGTATATACTATTACTATATAGTATACGAATACCATGTAAATAATTTTAAATTATCTGTACATAAATGACTGAAAAGCGGTCAAACATTTTTCGATGTGTCAAAACAGTGCATAAATACAGTAATTATTTTATCTAAATTTTAAATTTCTGACATAATTATTTTTAATTTATAACAATATTCATTCATATTTAGTATTTTTCCTTTATGCTTAAAAACATTACTGGAAATCGAATCGAATAGTAGCATTTCTAAAATACCGATTAGGGTCAATTTGCTACCAGAAAATATCTTTATCTGGAAACTCTTACTTCCCCCCCCCCCCAAATACATGTTTAATAATTAATAAAAAATAAAAGTATTATTGTAAAACAAATACATATTACATATTCCTTGGTACACGTGATTAGAATCTAAAATATGAATGACATTTTTCTTACTAAATTTACAAAATTTACCTATTCACAGCCATTTCAAACTTTAAAATATTTGATTTTTTCAATATTTGAAACCGCTCTAACTCAGTCAGTTTTAAAATTATAGAATCATAATTTATGTATAGAAATTACTAAAAAAAAAAAGATCTATCCACAGATAACGTGTAAAGACGCTTATCGTCATATTGATACTATTTAATTAATATTAATTCTAATCTTTCAAAGAGTCTTAGATAAAACATCTAATATTACTTAAATATTCTTATACTGATAATTCTCAATTTCCAAAAGGATATGATCTCAATATGACTACTAAGCTATTTTCTTGTAGGTACCTATTGATAATTTATTCTTCTCTTCCAGTTGTGCATATAAAATATATGTTCCAGAAAGTAGAAACCCTTACAAATTAAATGAAAGTCGGAAATTTTTTTCTGAAATAAGTACAACAATATAAATAAATAAAATGCATTTTGCAAATGAGTTATAAATTATAATTTTATATATATATATAAATATTATATTATATACATTTTATACATATATAGTCGTTATTGTGTACTGAAGATGATAACATAGTTATCGAAATACGTATTTACAAAATAAAAGTAAATTATAAAAATATAAGTAAATACTTAATTGTGGAATTAAGTTTCTTCGTTTTATTATTAGAAAATCCACAAGTACTCAAATTATAGACATAACAAAAGTCGACATAAAGTATAAACTTATTAAAAATTAATTTAATTTATATTAATTTTCAAGTTAAGTTTTTACATGACTGCAGTAGGTTATAAGTGTTATAACTTATAATATATAACAAAAAATCAAGACGAGGCTTGTCTAAAGCTAAACTTTATTATAAGCTTAAAATTATCAATCTGAACTAGAGGGTATATAGTTTAGGAATAAAAATAACTTAGTTACAATATAATATAAATACAATATATTATAATATTGTCTATGTTGACTAGTATTTTTTTCAATACTACTTAAAATAAAATGTGTAATTAGATAGGTATATGATTATGTGTGACTATATTATTATGTGTTACTATTTATCATACTTGGGTAGTATTCCGAATACTTTTTTTCGAAAGTATTGAATATAGTATTTTGAATGCTGTTAAGTACAATTAAATATATAAAAGAAATTACAAAAAAATTAATTACATTTTTTTTTATATAAAAACTGAAAATCATGTTTTGAATTGTACACGGTAATTATTTGGTGAAAATTACGTTACTTTAATTAAATTTAAAAAATCTTGAAAATCCGTAGTCAAGATTTTTTTTATAGTCATTTAAATTTTTCCAACAAAATTATAAATTTTGAGGTATTTAATGTCAAACAGTTGGTAAAATGAAATTTTGAAACCGGAAAAAATTTAATATTACGTTAGTCGTGCATTAATTTAACTAAATTTTAGATTCTGAGCGTAGAGAGGGAGCTAGGTGGTTAGTTATGTTTATTTTTTTAATGTGTATTTTTTGATCAAAAAAAATAATGATGAAGTCAGAATTTGGTGGTTGGACTTAGTTTTAAAGTTATATCAGATTGAAATTTAACAATTTTACTATTTTCCTTTAGTATTTTAATTTTTCTTAATTTTTCAACGTTCGTACTTAGTTTAATGGCTGCCGATAGTGTTTTTTCATGCGCGGGGTCTTCTGTCCGATTCGAAATAATTTGTTGCACTTTTTCAACTTTTTTTGTTCATTATACTATCATATTATAATATATTATTAGTATTATCTATAGCAATTGTCAAGGAAATCCACCGAAACTTCGCCGCTCAGAATCGTTTTTTTTTTCAGAAAGAAATGATTTATCATTGCTTTAAAATTCAATATATCCATCATCTGCAGTATCCTACCCAACGAGCGCAGTGCTTCCATCCCTGACCGGCTTTTTTTCGATAAATTTTACATAGGTATGTATTCCAATATTCAATTTATTTACATAACGCACGGGCACGACATTCGAAAATTGACTCGGGTACAACACGACTTTATACCGCAAACTATATATTATTTAATTGTGGATTTTACGGTGAAAACGTCGACAAATGCATTATTTAAGGGTTTTTATTTGTTTCGACCTTTGTAAGTCGTCAATGACAATTAGCATAGAATTTATTTGTAATATATGCTATATAAACTATCATATTTTATAAAATACTTATTAGTTATTAATCATTATCTATATGTAAAGAATTCATAGGCGTGTCTACGGGTCGTGCTTATAATGCACAGGCACGACCTGTAAAATCAGAATTAAATTTTGGCCAAATACCATGTTCTGTGCTATATTATAGATATATTCATGACAACATTTATTTTATTTTAGGTTAGTTTATTTTTTCATGGATATTTTATTTTATATCTGTGGCTATTTTGCTATTGTACAAAATAATTTAACTTATTCTGGGTTTCTACCTTCATTTCCGTTATCACAAAATTATGGTAAGCACACGGCCACTGCCAAATCTATAGTCGTGTGACAGGAAACTTAAATGGTGTCCAAGCTAAGTGGAAAGATATACACATTGCTTAAATTTGATGTTAAGAGGCCGCAACATCTGCGATTTTTAAGGGGTTCTGTATAGGCAAATTTTAAGAAATATTACGAAAAATAAAAATATAACAATTTAGAAATATTTATATACATTTTAAAATTAATCTAAAAATAGCCCCGTATCCGTATCACTTTTTATTGTTGTGTAATCACGAAATTTCCACCTAAAAGACCAATAAGCGTGACAAAATTGTGGAACTATGGAAAGTCGGATTTGCAATCTGTAAACAGATTTGAATGTATCGGCCTGTCTTCTAGGGATCGATCGAGGTATTTTTCTTTATTATTTCAGATTAAAATATAATCAATGTTTAAAAATTGTGATTTTTAATGATAAATAACACGACTAAAAAATAAAATTAAAATAAA